>SJOL01007411.1:1334506-1483727 GCA_004794785.1 Opisthorchis felineus | reverse complement strand
GGAATTTGTGGAACTGCTTTGCAGTTTTTGCTTGCAATTGTGTGCTAGTCAATGAATATCCAGGAGAGTTCAAAAGACGCGTTCAAGAAGAAGACGGATACTTAGTTTTTAAAAACAACGTGCAAATGAGGGTTTAACTTTCCTGTCCAATAGTCTGTAACTGTTTAGTAGGCGTTTTTCTAATAAACAACTCCGCAGCGAAGGGCTTTCCTCCATACACTGGTAGAAGCAATACTTACTACGATGCTTGAATTAACCATGATCGGGTGGAAACGAGCCATTTGGCGTGACGATTCAGCACGGGATCTACTGATTAACAGTTAAGCTACTGAAATCGTAAAAGAAGTGTAAAGTATTCAGACCAATCGTCCAAACCAAAAACATAAGTGGCGATAACATTACTCTGATGCCTTGGATAGTCTTCAACTGCGACAAGCTTGAAGCCGCCACAAAAGATGAAAATTTCGTCACATCAACATTTATCCGGCTAGTATCCGTCTGCCTTCTAAATGATCGAATCATAACATAAAACCTATGAATATAGCTTGGTGCTTCCTTCATTTTAGCGCCTTCTGAGCTTGAGTTAAGCCCAGAGTGTCAGTAGTTTCTGAGCGATTTCAGCAATAAAAGCGATACAAACTTGCCATTCCATGATGTGTTTCTCCGGCGCCTCGTGTTTCGATTTTCTTGCCCAGTGTGCGACTGCGCTAAGCCAAATGTCCGGTTTCGCCGCATTCTGATATCTTACTGGTCACTACAGTCAAACGAGAAGGATCACCATCACTAGGGTACCGTGAGTACGACTCATGTGCGAGTCCTATACTTAATTCTCAAGAGGAATTTAAAGGTGCGAAATTTGGAGTTTGAAGGAAATTGGTCCGGGAGACAGATAGCCGTCGAACGAATAGGGAGTTTGGATCACCTTCATTCTTGAGGTTTCCGAGATTGTCCTTCGTCCTTCAAGGAGAGTGGTTGGTCTCTTCCTCCAAACGTCTTTTAGCCTAAATCTGTCCGACTTCACTCTGCCTTATTCAAGGTGCATTCGTCTGGTGAAAGAATACTGCTGTCCTGCTAGGCTACAAAGGCTTAAACCTGATATCAGTGGGCCTTAAAATGTGCGTCGCAAAGCCATTGAACGGTTATCGAATTTCGGAAATATCAAAGGCTTAGAAGGTGCCTCGCATACGCCTTCACATTGTTATTCAGGTGCTTCCGTTTACGCCCAGGTCGAAAGCCTTGCCCTCAGCCCATGGTGGCAAGAAAAATCAACCAAACCATCCATGGTATTTCCTGGCGGGTTTAATCTCCTGAATGAAACTAACGCACCATGTTTGCCATCTTAGCAGCAATCTTGGCCGTGCTTACCCTAAACTCTGTTAGAGGAGACATCAAAAACGTGGGCCCTAGTGGTTGAGTGTCAGGCCCATACTGAGGGCACCAAGTTGGTCGGCGTTCAATTGTCCATAGACCTCAGACGCACACGATGCGTGGCACAAACATCTTTGGCCCCGAGTTTCTCGAGTTCCTTTTCAAAGACATCAGTCCCTAACGTAAAAGAACGGAGTGATGGGCAACAGGGCGATTTTCATTCATCATGATAAGTGGACTGAAGTGGCCGCCAGTAAGATGGTTCGTTCCCATTTTACTTCATTCGAACAAAAATTGGGCTTCCGGGTTTTCTGAAAAAGTATACATGCCAGGTTCACCTGGCCGTGTCCGCAAGTCCCATCCATCGGGTTTCACCCGGTTGCGCACACTAATAGTCGATGTGGCCTTCTGTATCGTCCGATATCGTTGCCATTGAAAAATAACATGAACCGCCTGGTATTAACTGGTTATTGTCCCTCCTCTCTGTCAATTTTTTTTGCCGTTGTACTGCCATCCTCTGTTCCCTCACTCTGATCTGCACACAGTTTCACAGCAACATTGTCCATATGCTCTCGTCTGGGATGGCCCTCTGCCTAATTGCAGGAAAAAGTGATTTGCTTAAAAAGGAAGAATTCTGCAAGTAGTTCTGCAGCTCCATTAATTTGCAGAAGTCACTATAAGCTACAGTTTAATTGTTGACGCAAAATACAAGTGAGGCTAACTTCTCTGTAAAAATGTGTGCCTGGTACCCTCGCATGTAACGCAACTAACCGTCAGCACACTTAGGGCCGGGCCAGAAAACAAGTCATTTAGTCTGCACCTATGGGACCAGACTATCAGTTAATTGCCCAGCAGACCCGGTAGAAATGCCGACCGGGTCTGTAAAAGTAGATATCCTGAGTAGTAAGGGCAATTCCGAATTGGTCGCACATTAGACAACGGCGCTCTGTTTCGGCAAAACACCGCACACATCCAACTCCTCGTTCAGCCACCAGTTTACAGCCAGCCTTAGCATAAATTTAGTCAAAAAGATGGATGCGGTGGGCTCCTGCTACATCTGCAGTACAGCAAAAGAGCGCTGCTGATTTTGTTATCAACTTCGCGCACAAATACCACATAATTGTCCTTCATACGTTTGTATAATGTTATATCAAAGACTGAGTTGTAGAAAACATGCAGCCACCAATTTCTCAACAAACATCTCTGAAGGCGATTCCACATTTTGGTGAGTCGTGCAGGCACAAAGTCAAAGGAGAATGCACGCCGAACATTACGAATAAAGATTGTTTCAAACAAATTCCAACAAAAGTGAAGCGAGGCATAGTGTCTTTTAATTTGAGCATACATGCAGAGGGATGTTACATCTTACCGCAATTTTTTCCTTTAGACATTGTTTTAGGAGGCAATTGTTTATGTCGAACGAGAATCAGTCTGTAAGCACATACGTGATACTTTTTGCACCCCGCCGCCAAAATGCCGTCCTATAAGATATATATATCTTGGTACCATGAGCAAGCATGTGTTTCACCTGGAGCCCTAATCGCCGCTCACTAGAAGTAGACCAAAAGTATTTTAGGCGAAAGAGTGTGGTTTTCGATGTTACGACTTTTACGGAGAATCAGTCTAATCCGGTTGCATGTTTTGTAGATACGTTGCTCATAGCATTTTGTTTAAGTTAACGAGATTTCGAGGCAATTTTCAACTACCGATTCGTATTTCATTACCAGTTTACGAGATAAAACAGGCATGTGATTCGCGCACCAACCAGCATTCTGTTTGGTTGGTTGTGCACATGCCAGGAAGCGCGCGCAATAAAATTACAGTCGCGCACAAACCGAGTGAAAAACAAGAAAAATACTTAAACACATAAGTTGAGCAAGGATGGATTGTCAAATCAAGCGAGTGATTGTCAATAACAACTCGGAATATTGACTCCGGGAGACCTCCGCGTACTCCGTGGGATATGCGGAATTCGACGTACACAAGTTGAATAATAATAATGTTTATTCCCAAATGGTGGGTGGCACGTCGTCAGGCATGATCATAATGTTACAGTCAGAATAAAAAATGACTGGCGGGGTTTGTGGGTACGGGGGAATGCTCGGAAACGGGGCGGTGTCTTAAACATTGGGCACTATTAATAATAATAATAACTTGTAGGGAGCATGCTGATTGAGGCACGATCAGGTCGTTACAACCTGGGCGCGGCAGGTAACAACACAACGGGCGTGTTTATTACGTGAAAAGTCACCACAGTTGTGGGAACCGAAAAAAACGAGGACAATGGGCATGGGGTGAGACTAGTTCAAAGATGAGGCCTGCTGACCTGAACTAAACCTGAAAACCGTTGCGGGCCATGAGTGACCTTGGGCGGTCGAGTAAATGGCTAGGGTTACCAAATGCAAAAATGGAGATGGAGGTAGAAGAATTCGATCTGGAGACAAATGGCAAGTTTTGTCTCAAAAGTATGGTTTAACTTGAAACTGAGTAGACTCACTGCTGTCACTGTTGCACGGAGGTCAGGTGTAAAGGGTAGTGTTGATGAGGAGGTGGTGCAAATGCATAGGGCCAATCGAACACCGTAAATGAAGTTCAACTTTTCGAAGAGGCAAACCGAAATTGCGGCAGGAATCTAGGTTGGTTAAGTCCGAACGATATGTTCAGCGGTTTAGAACGAGGCGGTATGGCCCAGGTGAAAAATTTGTTTGTGGTTGTGATTACAGGCTTGAGTGGGCAAGAGGCTGCGGTGGAGATTCTGAGGAAAGTAGTTGCAAGAGTGTCATCAGACTGGGTACGGCAGTGCCATGCCATCATTGCACCGACATTCTTCGGTTTCTGGACAGCCCCTTAAAGGTCGCCAAGGTCGCCGCAATTGGAGAGGGGATACGCATTTCCGTGGCAGCTAGATGCGGGTTAGACGAGGAGATTGACACAAATAGAGTCAGGCCAATGCAGACTCACGGAAAATTTCCAGTCAGTAGGAGGACATGTGAGTGTGGCTTGCGGACAAGCCAGATCGAATGACTAAGGGTTGCACGGGGCGTTTGCGCAACTACATCGAAGTTTGAAGCTTGGGATGAGGAAGAATGAGGAAGGAATAGGATGAGAGCAGTAGCGTCTGGTGAGTGTCAGAAGGCATCAGATAAAACGGTGTTCAATAGAAAAAAATATAAAAGCGGATGACAGCAAACTAAACAAACCCAGGAAGAGGTGGATTCTGTTGGCTGACCTATAAGCCAAGTACTAGCTGTGCCAGAGTAGTTGCCTAATTTTGGGAAGGTAAGGACTTGCCTTAGAACGCTTTCCATCGACCTCTCTTTACACAACCTTTTCGTGACTACCCACACCACTTCTTTCAATAAAAGTTTGGCAGGAAGTCGACATCTGTTTTTTCGGGTATCTCGAATCAAACTTAACTAAATATCCAAGACTTTTCGCACTCGGAATTTTAAGTTGCTTTGGTCTTGTTTAGGCATATTTTTATGCTGTGGATGACTGTCAGCAAAAGCGGTAGTGTCCCCCGAAGAAACATGCTAACGGGAAAAGTCGAAAAGAAGTCGGACGTTGGTCCCTGAATTCGGACCGTGAACTCGCCGGTATCCGCGCCCAAGCATATCCCACTATGCCATCGAGCCAAGAGGTGTCCCTGGTGGAAACCTCTGTTAAGCGGCCTACCCAATCGTGCATTAGGGTATGAACCACATGACTTGGTCCAGCCAATCCTTTGCTTGAGTTTGGCTTGTACACGAATCGGCTGTCAATCATGCCTTATCGGCATGCTCCCTACAAGTTGGGAAATAAACTTATTATTAAAATTGATAATGATAATTGATAACGTTTATTCCCAACTTGTGAGTGGCATGCCGTCAGGCATGATCATAAGGTTACATTCAGAATAAAAGCATGACTGGCGGGGATTATAAATCAAACTCTGGCACCTTGTGGCATTCCGCGGTGATCTATACAAGTGGGATGACATCAACAGAATACCCGTTGTAAATTTCGTCCAGAAAAATAGTGGAATAATGTTTGCATTCTTAAAACCCCTCAAACGTAACAAATTAGGTTAATTTGTTCAGCGAACTTCGCCACAACAGTTTTGTGGGAAGCTTGCCCCCCGTTCCGTATAATGATGAAGGAGAATTTGATGCACTGTACGTGGTTGAATATAGTATGCACCTCTGTGGATGACCTCAATTGTCTGATATGCACAACCAGTCAGTATATAGCGCAGCGTAATGAAATAACTGCATGTTAATTACCAACATAACAATATCTACCTAACTGCAAACAGTCGCGCTCCTCAGTTAGAGTACGTCATCAATCCCGGTTACATTGACGGATAATAGGGCCAACCAATCCCGGTCATCATGATAACAGCGCGCGCTGTCGTCTACCTTGGCTACTTATTGTAACTGCTAGATCCGTGTCCATGTGCAACGCTGATTATAAGGAATCGGCTATATACAGCAAACTAATCCAATGGGCAACGAAGGCCCGTCATGCTCATAACCGTGCGCGTTGTCATTTATCTTTGCTACTTAGCAAAAACGGGCCAGTATCTGTGCGGGCCGATGAATACGAGGCATCAACTGTACGTGATAGCCTAATCCAACGACCAACAATGGTCCTTCATATCCATACGTGTTGTCCGTCTGGCAAGCACATGCCTGAAAAATATACAAACACTCTTTGTTAATTATGCCTCTATTTGTCGTGCAATTGTCGCGTATTCGGTCCATATCTCGTTTCCAGGAAGCCGCCTTCACTCAACAGGGTTTCTGGAAGAAAAAATACATAAGCACTCACAACTCGTGTACATAATCCACAATATCACTGAAAACACACAATTAAACGAGGTGGTAGTGGCCAACTTACCAACTGCTTCATATATCCCGTTGTCCACGATTCCCGATCGGTGCTCACGCTTAAGCTGGAGACTTAATGTTACAAAGGTAAACTTAAAACCTTCTCAGTTGGTCCCATTGGTGATACCGAGGGGGGCCCTGTGTGCACCAGTGATTCGATAGCGGGATTCAGCGACCATATGCATTACCAGACACGGCGAAGTTAAGGCAAAAGAGGGGTTTATACTGGTTAGTTATGAGACCAAGTGGCATAGACTTGAGCCCTAGGATCCAAGGGCCTCATGCAACATCAAACGTTCACCCATGGATGCAGCAGTAGCGAAGATCTTGTGAGTGGGCTGGTACCTAGTGTCAAATCTGCTCATTTAGAGCACTGAATCCCAGCTTTAATCCACTTCCGCTCCCCGATACCGATACCATGTAGCTTAATCGAATCAAAAGCTCCGTCGTCCTCATCATAACTCGTAACCATCCTATATTCTAGTCTCATCAACCAGGGGCTCCTTTCTGAGAGACCAATCACCTAACGTGCTTGCGTTTTATGAACCGACAATTCTTCAATCTTCAGCAGTCGTTTATACATACAAAAGCTTTTACATCTGAGACACATAACACGTTGGAAGCTGTTCACCATTTCAGGCTATTCTAGGGCACTATTACATGTCTGTCATGTAGGTTTGGGCCCCACCCAACCCCTCCTTCAGACACTCATTCAAGCAACCTTGATAGCAACTGACAACAGCCATGCCGTTGATATCGGTTAGCAGTCATATCGTGCAGCGTCTCCAATCAGGCACAAAGGGGATCTCGCGGTCCTTATCCTGGAAGGCAAGTGGCGCCGACAGTACCCACACGTTCCGTGATCCTTTCCATACCGCTCTGCCAGGCCAAGGGTTGTCCACCTCTCTGCTCCGGCCCCTCTGACTTGTGTACGGAAAACAACACTCCCTTCGGTAAACGATGGTCTGGCGTACGCAATGCTTGGTCCAACCAACGCAGCTTCTGGTGCTGGACGTCCTCGTTGCACAACAGAAAAAGCACTTTCTAATCACCTCGTTGTGAATTATCCGACACTAACTCACACGAGCTATGGTCCTGAGACAACGATTATCGAACACCTGAAGACGTCTCAGTTCCGCTGCTCCAACGGACCAAATCCCACAGCCATACAATAAAACAGCCCAAACTATAGCCTGATACGCACGTTCCTTGAGATTCAGTGATATGCTACTTTGATGACCTAGGCGTCTCAAATAAGCAAACGCGACGTGAGCCTTGCAGATTCATGCATTGACCTCATCTGTCACATTACAAGATACGTAAAACGCTCCACAAATTTGAATGTCTCTCCCTGGATTGTAAGTGGCGTGTTTTGAATGACTGCATGTCCAGGAGCACTACCTTATACCTTGTGGGTGCAGAGTGCATACCAAAGGACTGGATGACTTTGGTTAGTTCATCCATAAACTTCTGCTCCTTCTCCTCTTTAAAGGCGAGAACGATGTTGGCATATTCCAGATCGAGAAGGTTTTCGCCACTGGCTATTTGAAAGCTGCGTTTTTGGGACCTCCAAGTGTTCACCCCATTATTTAATCGGTCACGAATATAAGTAGAAATAGAGAGAGTGAGCATCCCTGACAGACACCACTTTGTGCACGGAAGCTTTTAGAGAAATCTCCGCATACTCTCGTATGTCCAGAAGTCTGAGAACACAAAAACCTCATTATGTTCACATCCATCAAATTTTTGTGTACCACGTTCGCCCTTCAGTACCTCTTCTTCCCGACGACGCAAAAGACTACCCGGTTGACAAGTCTCACTTCAACCGCTTGCCCTCTTCCCAAAGGCATTCCTACCCTATGCTGAACCTCATGCTCCGCCTTCTCTAATGGAGGAAAGGGAAAACTAAAATGGTAACAACTTTCGTCGCACTCCTGTGCCGCTAGCCTGCGCTTGCCCTGGTTGTGCGATATATCCCGGGTGATTCTCATATTAACCCCAAAATCCATTAATAGCAGAGCAAAAAATGCTAACAGAGACACACTGAATACACGCGGTATGACGCCTCAGAGGCCACCCGTTTTGCAAGGCCTCCACGCTTTTCTTTAGGCTGTAACTGTGCCATTCTGAGTCCACCTCATCGCGACGCGACCAGACATCTCAAGTTTTCCTATGATCTTCTGCCGTTGCACGCTCCGAGCTATATTAGATACGCACAGTTTAGCTGATGCACAACCCTCCTAATCAAACAGGCCCACACCCGTTTGCATCGACCGCATACCTACTATCTCCACCTGAATATCAATTAACCTCTTTGAAATCAATCAGTGTCGCCTCATGGCAGTAGTTAGAAATTGTGGCCGCTCTTGGCTGCCTGCCATTTTGGGCCACGGTCTGACTAGAATCTTAGTTCTCTCTACTTTGGGTCCCTAATGTAGACGCGGCTGCCTTGGTGCCTCGACTGAATGACAGCAATGAACCATCGTGCGCCCTCGATAGACCCAAGAATATCCTTGATCCACGCTAGTCTTAATTTGTCACGTTTCCTTTGCCAATCCTAACTACCATGACAACCCCAAATGTCTCACCAAGATGCTCATATATGGTGCTGCCCATGAACCCAAGTACGACGGCGTGATGACGGTACGGCGACTGCCATACCTAGTCTGATGGCTTGTCCGTAGTCCATATTTCCCACCAAGCGTGTTACACCCGTCCCCAAGACCGTCACAGTCCACTGAATTTGCGCCAGAACATCAAAGCACTGGCCACCCTATTGTGCTGTCTGCTTGTTCTGCCCATAAAACCATTAATTCTTCAAATGTTACTATCAAGGGTTCAGTATACTGGTGAAGATAAAACCTCGCTGCGCATCCGATATGGCGTGTGCCGACCATCATAAAAAAGGAAACTTTCTAGCTGTGATGGAGTCCATGGCTTTGTTTGGCGGACGCCTGCCGCACCCATAGAAAGCTTCTTATTAAGGTCGTGAATGGCTACGCCATTCTGAATTTGTGTGTTCATAGAGGGCGTAATTATTGTTCATTTAGTCTTGAGATTAGTTCCTAATCCAACGCGGAATAAAACACTTTGAGAAACCAGTTCTTCCACAAAATTTTCCACCGTCTTCACGTAAACATCATGCAGTCACTGGCCACAATGAAATATGAATTCCGCGCTCATAGTAAACGTCGGGTATTTTTAAACAACCTCCAACAAAACTACGCCGCATGTGCAGATTTTAGGGGTTCAAATAAATACCACCAAATTCCAGAACTTTATGCTAAAGATTCCTTTGTTAAAACTTCGGTTTCAGAGAAATTTTAGGTGTGCTTCGAAGGATCGGTCCCATAATCTCGGGTATTGAGAACTACTTTGGAAGCCAGTCTCATAGGTCTTCGCCGTTCTTCTCAGTTATGGAGTCTGAGGCTTGGTACAGAGACGAAACCCTTCGAAACCAGCCTACGGAACTTTAAGTCGACATTGGTGCACAAAGCTTGAGTCAGTCGAACGATCTTGTTTGACTATTTAATTCTCAAGGACAGAATTGTTTGTTCATTTGGGCATGGTTTTGAAGTGCACTCCTACAGAGTCTGAGGTTCGCATGAATGACAGAAATCTTTGCCCAGTTGAACCATATTTTTCCCGTCTTCTATATGTTGACGACTCGATGGATATAGGGAAGTAGATTCCACGATCACTTAACAACCACTGACCACAACTGTGCAGCGTTTCCAACGATAGAATCAAAGTGCAGTGAATTGTAAGGCAAGCTTCAAGGTTCTCAACAAAACAAGCTGCATGGATGCGTTTTCGGGATGAGGAACTAGTGTATTTGGTTTGATTGAATCCATTAATCTCCACGAAAACAACAATAATGTGACCAATCACGTCACATGTTCCACACTGGAGCTGGCAAAGATATCAGGACGCTGGCATTGCATACACTTAGGCGTATCAAAGCTGTGTGCACCCTCACTAGCCACTCTGAGAATCTGGGATACAACATTGAATCACTGAAGTGTTCACACACGTGTGTGCCACTATATGGGGAGTTCCGTTCAAATCGGTCGATCTAAAGGAGCTCACAATAAGCCCAAATCGTACTAATTTTCAGGCCATCTTGTGTAACATTAGACCCAATTCGGGGTGCTGAATTGGGTTCCCTGGTTGCTCGCCGCCACCAGTGGACCACTCCGATGCCCTCAGAATCATAGGGCGCATCTTCAGGAAAGGAGATCCTTTAGTAGCCAAAAAGGACTAAAACAATTACGCCGACCTTGTCTACAGAGTTTGAGATCTAAAGCACTTCAAAAATGCGATCAACTATACATGTGACTGCAATGGTTGGAAATCCTTCTAAAAGCTTCAGATAGGAAATGACGATCATGCTACCAAGATAAGCCGCCTTCAGATGTACGTCAAGTTTAGGGGCATTTTACAGCGCATTCTTTAGGTTATCGGATGCATCGGCAACTGTTCACCGAGTCTGCCACTTTTTTGCGCTACCTGAGCTCCGACTCCACACAGTCACGACTGGTTTTTAGCCCCATTACTGGTGAATTGGCAGCAAGTATCTAACTATCACACTGTTTAGTTTCAAAACACCCATTCGTTACGAAATTCCTCATTTTGTATCCAGTCATGAATAGTACAGTATATCCCGGAGGCTCTACAGCAAGTATGTTGAACTTCTCAACCACTAACAATAACCTTGCCGGCATCACATCTCTGTGGAGGCGATGTGGCCCACACCAGACATCTATGACATCTGGCCTTCCATTCTCGGTTCCATTAATCCAGCCACCATAACAATAACTCCCCGTCAGCCTCATTTACTTCCAAACCCTTTCAGCTCAACACGTACCGCTCTTCAACCATTTACTCGACGGTTCAAAGGATTCCCCATGGCAGTTGTTTATAATTCTGCCAAAAACTACTGCGCCTCTGATGACAACTTCCTGAGTGTTCTTTGGAATGCGGCATTTCTTTGTCGAATTTATATTATCGTTATGAGAACTCTAGCACCTGCTTCATTGTAAAAGCTACTTTGTTTAAATGAGCATTAGAGGTATTTTTTGTACGGGAATATCGCCTCAATAGTGAGGTCTCAAAATTCTATTACTCCTGAGTCCAATTCTGAATAACAAAGAGTCAGTGGCCGGCGAAATCGAATAAGAAGCAGCATCAGGCGGTTTAAATAATCCTATTTATGTTTCCAAATGCGTTTCTAACCTAAGTATTTGGCTTTCCCAGTACCTATCACTTACAGAAACCAAGAAGGTTGAATTAAGAGTGGAACTAGGAAACGACTTTCGAAACCAGAGAAAGGTTGGGATGGCTACTTAAAAATCCTTATCGAGGCCTTATTACTGAGGCACATAATTCTCAAAAACTATAGGATCTCCATAATCTTGTAAGAAAAGATGAACTAGTGGACAATGCGGGTGCTCAAATATACAAGAGTTCATAAGTTAACACGCAACTCCTTCAACCGTCTTAGTAATTTAAGCAATTCCTGCACTAAAATTTAGTAGTTGTTTTAGGCTAAATAATGTATCCGGCAGGCTATACTGGCATTATGTATCTATCTCTGTTACCGCACTTTCTGCTGTAACATCTAAACCCAAATACTTTTGCATGGAAGAAGATCTTAACCGAGTAAAAGTTTTTGAAGGGGTCGACAGTAAAAAAAGCTGAAAACTATTTTTGGAATGGTGTCCCTGCCAAAGGAAATATCAAATCTAGTGCTGCATTTTTTCACTTAGATGATTCAGTACGGCGAATGGCCGAGTACTGTCAGAATCAACTTAAAACTTTGTGTGCTCCCAAACGGTGAAAACTCAGATAGCTACTATGGATTACAGAAGCAGTAAAATATTTGAGCTCACAGACTGTAGGTCAGATACCCTGCTTTCCAACCTGTTGAGGATAATGAAGTAGGTCACTGCCAAACACACTTTAAAGTCGAAATCTGTTACAATGTGGCGAGCATGACGCTCTCGTCCAACAAATTTGTAATGGCAAAAAAGACACGGACTAGAGAACTTGACAAAGAGTCTTAGTTTGGTTTTATCAGTATCTGAGTTTTACAGGAGCTTGATTGCGCATGAAAACATTTCTCGGTTCTTGGCTGTATATAAAATGCATGGTTTTTAAACAAAGACTTCATTGTCCTTTACAATACTGAAAAGGCAAAATCCAGCCTCAACAAGCGCTCCGTAACCCTTTACTCAACCCTAGTATAGTATTATAAGGCTCGATACTGAGACTTTCTCTCTGTTCAAACTTTATTTACCACCTAACCCCTAAACCCATGTTTTAGTTAACAAACACCTTAACATTCAAACTTCGAGAAAACATTATTTTGTCGTGCAGGAGAACCTCAGCTTCACTTCTAAGTGCCGAAAACCAGATGAGACAGCAAAATAAAACCTAGGGCTAATAAAATGCATTCTATGGACAACAGAAAATCCGATGATTTTACGTCTTTCATCAGCTCGCATCAGACTGAACGTCGCATGTGCATCCAAGCCTTGGAGCACACAGCATAAACGTGATCAACAGCCACTAGACCTTGCACAATACTGCGTCGTCCAACTATTTTGAAGGCTTCTAAAAGCTCCATGAGACAGGCATCTCTAATCTATACAAATATGCTTTGTGGCTTTTTGCTTACTAAGTACTAAAGATTTGAGATGTCCGAGCTGTTAAATGCCTAGCCATGATTACACTGTCAACATCAAAGATCATAAACTAAAGAATCCCTTCCGCAACAACGGTACAGATTGCCGTCGCTAACTTTACTGCCACGCGTTTGACGCATGTCCTCATTTTTCCGCCACGAGAGTGACTGGTTTCAAAACCAACTGAATATAAATTTGCAAGAGCTAAAGCGCACTGCTTATCAACTTTAGTATGGATACCCTCAAAACCGAAAGGATGCCATCCAAAAATGTCGCACTTTAGGGAAATAGAAGGCCAGGGTAATATATCACACACTTACAGATCTTCAAAACCGTGCCTACTGTTTGTAAGAATTGCACTGGCTTTAGAGCATCACTAGACATTATACTGCGGATAATCTGAACTAAAGGCTACACAAATGCATACAGACGTCAGAGATTCCTTATGCAAATATGTGTAAAGTTGGCGCAGATCAACCATCTCCAAGAAAAAACGTCTAAATACACTGTTGAAGGAAAGATAAGAAATAGTCAATAAAAGTAACAATTCAAACATATTCACAAGCACGGGCATGCACAGTCTTCGGTCTTTGAAGAACTGATTGCAACATTTGCTGATAGAGTGCCACCACCGTGGAAATCTAAGACAATACCACAAATAAGGATGAATCCAAAGAGGACTACTTAGAAACGCAGAGTTTAGCGCCAGAACTGAAACCCTTCCTTACCATGATGGAAGCCCTCAAGCATTGAAATTAGATAGGTGTTCAAGAACATGACAATTATTCCGGCAGTGCTGTTAACTTACTTATACAACAAGTTTGTGTGACTTGAAAAACTGACAAAATATTGAGACCTTGGTTTGTTAATGCCAATTCAAAAAAGCAGCATGGGTAAGGTACTAATAGACGGTAGAATTGTTCACCTAGCATCATCGTTCATTAATAAAATGGAACTAAGAAAGCTGTGGAGGACCATTTGAGCTTGAATTAGATTTATCTAGAAAATACTTGCATACTAAACTTACTTAAAGTAAATAAAGGAAAACGTTGGGACAGTTTTCTTAAATTTTCAAAAAGACTTTGACGGTGCAAGAGAGCGCACTGCCACGAGGACCACAAAGAGAGATGTGATAGAATCGTTCAACAGGTGAATGAAATCATTGGTTGAACAACGACCGAAGGGGTAAGAGTTAAAAATACACAATCACAAGCTAAACAAATCACTTCTGGAGTTCTGCAAGAAGCTATACCCGGCCCACCATTATTCGCACCTCCAATACTTTCGCCACTTGTGCTGCTTTTTACTACCTAAGGTTATAAATGTCGGTGAAAAAGCAACTGAACAAACAAAAGCTAAAATCCGACCTGAAAAGATCAGCATGTCTGCATCAAAGGTACAAATTGACAGTCGGCACCGAAATTCATGGTATCACAGTGTTTGGTTTAGTCGGTGGGATCGAAACATACAGCAAAGGAGGTAAAGTTATATTGAGAAGATAGATCACGTGTGATCTCTAAGTGAAAACAAATATAAATAACAAAATGGATGCTTGCACAACCGTGCCATAGGTTAAAGAACTCAAGCTCCCTGGATGCTTAGAAAAATGTTTCATAAACAGAGCCCATATCTTTCCCTCTCCCTGAATGCCACTATTTTGACCAGTGTACGAATGTGAATGACTAGTATATTATCCATGCTTTAAAAGTAAGCAGGGAGCTTAAAGACATATTTACCAGTTAGAGACAAAAAATTTCATGGGGAGGTAAGGACAACCACGCTAGCAGAGGGGTTGCTTTATGTGTCTCTTTGTCCTCAAATACAGACATAACTAGGTAGATTTGATTGATTTTCCAAAGAAGGAGAGTAAAAAAGTACAAAACTCCTGCAACCGCTGACACTAAGACACACTAAATACAAAATCGACAGCAATTAAAAACTTTAGATACAGCAGGCGGACGGACTACCGCACATTTATTGGCCTTCGAGATATAATACAACGGACACAAAAGGGTACCTAGTGAAAGCAGTCTCGGTTAAAATTACGAAAGGAGTTAGAGAATTGCTTGCCTGTTACTTCGCAACAACTAAGGCTGGTGAGTAGCCAAATCCAGGAGCATAAATGGCGTGATTCGAATAAGACACCTGAACAAACGCAAGAAAGAGTCTACTAATCTTTGTAAAAGGGCTACAATTCAGAATCCCTCAATATACACCTCTTCAGTCTATCGTGTGTGTTTTCTTTCTCTGAGTTTCGCACTGTTTTTGCCTCAAAAAAGAAATCACGGAGGAAATGAATAGGATGGCAAACCAGGCGCTTTGTTGTCTGATACACGAGCGCATTTTTAAGGAGAAATTTAGTAGCTACGAATGAAACTAACTGTAATCTAGGATATTTGACCGCGGTTGAGCCTTTGATTGTTTTACTGAGGCCAAATCCTATTTGACTTCACCACCAATGTGATCTGTGGGGAAAATGTAAAATGCAGAGCGGTTTTTTGCAGGTATGTGTTTGTAGTAGCGTCACTGACATTGCTTGTGTTCGACAAATACTTTGAAGATTTCCAAGGTCGTGCACAAAAGATGATAGGTTTTTATTGATAAAATTGTCAGTGGCTACAATAGTACCGAAGGAGACGATAATAATTTGTCACACCAAACCGACTGATATACCTGAAATGTGAAACTAAGTTTTCACCAGGTTAAGTGACCAGTGAGTTATCTTTAATATATTCAGTCACCGCTGCAAATGTTACTATCAAGCCCCTAATCCAGTTTGTGCATTCGGATATTGCATGAAGACCGATGTGAAACTAAACGACATTTCCTAAGGATGAAGCCAGTTTAATTGCGTTATGTATGGTTGTGCCAAATGAACCTACGTTTGTTTTTAAGTGGTCAAATGGCAATATGGAGGCAAACCTACTTGCAAACAGTCAAGTGATTTTACGATAGATGTTTAAACTTAGATGTAGATTGATACCCTGTGTCCACCGTGTATCCTGTGCACACTAGTCTGTTTTCCAGGCTCACGTTTATCCCAAACTTCATTAAATGCAGATTCGACCCTTCTCTTGTGTTTTGCAGATTCAATTAAGTGCTCCGTTGTCAATCCTTAAAAGTGATATGGAAAAATAACATGTTCCTTCCTTCGGCCATTGAGTTTTTGCAGCAAGGTTTGAGGCTTTCTTACAGATTCCCACCTGAATATCTTCTACACCAACTAGGTCCAAAAAATTGATTGAATAACAGGCTTTCTCGCTTTTGGATGCTGCTCTGCTGTGAAGTGAATAAGATTTTTTAAAACTTTTTAAAAGTAGTTTTAGATGATAACATCTTACTAATCTATCGATTTTATTTCTTCAGCGGAATCTGTCTTCAGTGCGTCGTAATTCAGCTGAAAATGTGGGCGACATCTGTCGGTTGGGAAGCGCTTCGAACTTATACTCTGGACATTATCGACAAAACTCTATCTACCACGTTAGTACCGGAAGTTATACTGCAAGCAATAACAGAAGTGAGGTCAGACGTGTCTGCCGGAAAGGCGGCACCTGCGGGGGTGAGTTGAAAATGTCAGATGCCCCTCCTACATGTTACATTTAGTTTTTTGTTCATTCACATCACCGATCAGAAGGGCAGGAAATTTTATCATTTTTTATGACCAACCATCTACAGATTTGTTTGATAACAGGTTTTCTCAAGAATTTTGCGTACCAGAGGAAGTTTACTCTCAGTTCCGGTTTTTGTTATCGGATTTTCCTAAAAGAGAAAGCCTTATCAAAAAGTTTTGCACCTTATTGTTTGGTTTTGTTACCCAAATTTTTCGTACCCCATTTAAACGTTAGAGGCCACTCGTGAGTTTTTCACTTATTTAGTTTATCGGTGAGAGGGGATCATCCAACAGACAAGATATCGACTTGGTTCATTGCGTCCTTTCCTCTCATTAACTTTTTTCATGCTTTTCAGATTTTATACAGATAGTGAACACTTTTCCTCTGATCGTACCATTTGAAATAGTAAACAACCTCATTGGTTTTGTCTATCTCAGTGTCCCAAAGTTTCCGGTGATTACGCCACAATATTCTTTTAAGAATCCATTGGCCTGGAGCAATGGCAACTGAGAGACAATTTCAGAACAAACTCAATTATTTTCTATGACTGTGAGAATGGGCACACGAGCAGGGGTGTTCAAAAATATAGGATAATTTGTTCAGCCCACTGAACAAAACAGTGCGTGAATAGATGCTTTAGGAAGTAGTTAGACCGAGAGCTTCACTGCCGTCCTGCACCTTGTGGGTGTGGGAGGGGGAGAAATCAATGATGCTATCTACGAGATGGGCGATCGTCAGTCGCACATTACCGTTGTCCTGCCATGTAATTAAATCAACCTGATCTATGTTAAAATACGACGGATAATAAGGCACGGAAGTACTTTTGTTTGTGTATTTTATGGTTTTACGTAGGCTAATGTGCTGCCATGGCACTCAGTCGTAGATGCCAGGATGAGTGGGGTCCTCGTCACCGCCCAGAAGGCGTCGGTGTTAGATGTAAGACTACCATAATTGTAATTGGCTTGTTCACCGAGGTTGGTTCTAGACTGTAAACGTTTTGTCACCCTTCGAGAAGATATTGTCAGTGCTCTGTGAAGAGGAATGCTGACAATGAATTTTTACAACCAAAATGAAAGTCACGTGTATAACTGGTAACTTCCTACTGGGCTGAGATTAAAATTTCTGAGCTCAAGGCATTATACATTTTGGGCTTAAATTTTTCAAATGTATTCCTAGGGATGGTGTCCCTACTCATTTCAAACAAAGTCGACTTAGCAAACGGTCTCACATTGATGCAGTCGAGCTTGGATACACTGATTGCAAGAACGTTTCAAACTCCCTACCGGCGAATATGATCAAGCTCGTTTCTGATTAAACTTCCTGCACAAGCAAAAAGTTTTGTCAAGTTCCTTAGGAGCATTCATTGAAAAATAATCGCTGAACTACCCAGTCTAACCTGACAAACTGGGGATTTTTATCAGACAACAGGTCCAGTCTGAGGCAAGTTGGTTTTGTAAAGATTCGGTGCTGTACAAAGCTAACACACAAGGCCCAGTCGGAATTCAGAAACGCTTTGTAGTGTGGTCTATGGAAGAATGCGCTTATTATCTCCAACGCATTTTTGAGTAAATTATGAGCCTATTTCACGAAGGAATATCCGGGTAAGATTGTCAACCAAAGCTTCAAGGTTGGTTCTCACTCTTTTCTTGAATAAGACTCAGAATCATTCTTTTTAAGAAAACTGCATTCCTCAGCTTAATCAAAACTAGCAAAAATGGCTCAGCCTCGCGGGTGAACATAACAAGTCCATTTTTGAAGTGTGTTTTAATTTATAAAGCTTACAATGCGGCAGTTACAAGATTTTCCGCTCACATCCAACGTAAATTAGGACAAACAAACTTACTATCCTACTACTACCTAAAAAACCTAAAACTATTTTGGCGTTTAAAATGAAGCACGCAGTTCATTTCGGTTAGTTCGGCACTTAATGGAACCAAAGAAGAGTAACAAACTAACCGTAAATACCATATCCTCAATCTTACACGTCAAATATAACATTTAACATCCGGAGTCAAGCACAAATTGCATGAGATCATAGTTGCCATATCAGTATTTTCAAATAGATAAGCAATCTTGTTTCGAGTAAAACCGCTATTCGCATGTAGGCATGCATTCAGCTACACAGTCATGACGATGAGCACAACTAACGAACCTGTTTTACTTGCGGCGTCGAATGCAAAGAACTAGCTGGCTTACAAGCCCATAAGTGTTTGCTTCGACGGTGCACTTCTGTTAATGACTAGACGTTTTCTAATGTGGGCCACAAATGAGATCATTTTTGTAAGTTCGTTGTTCGCTCTTTGGAGTGCATTGCTGGGGGTAGTGCAATAGAAATTTTCAGTTCGCGTAGTCACTCTGGATATGCCGTGAAAATTTCTGTGCCACTTCAATAAAGGCCCGACTGTCCCATCTTCTTTCAAATGTGCTTCTTAGGCAAAGTTTAAAATCCTGTGCTCCAGAGATGCAAAAAATCAATAATTGTACTGAATGATGAACTGAATGAGCTGCAAGTCATCTGGGACTCGGTGTATCGGTTTGTAGCAGTAGGATTGAGATTGCATAGTTAAGCCGAATCCTCATAAGTAAGCATTGCAGATGTGCAGTTTCAAACGGATAGGGACAAAATCCACGGTTATATTTTAGCCCACCAAGTCGATATGAAGTATATCGCTAGTCGGGACAGGACATTTTTGATCGTTTAGGAAGTATCACGAAACCAATGCAAAATGTAAACGAGTGATTGTTATCAGCATCCTTATAACAGAACTCTAAGCATATGGAATTATTTTTGGTTCCTCCAACTGTGTCCTTGCCTAGTTTTTGTTTCTCTGCTGAAAGAACTACACACCAGGCCATATACTCCGCTTAAACTGGTCCGTTAGTCTTGACTAACACGCTAATTTTCCCAACCTCATGTCTGCTTTTTTGTGGTGGGTTCAGTTTAATTACTTTAATCGTGAATATAATCTGTTGCGGCTACTCGGTGATTGAACGAAAATGGGTGTTTTCTTGTCCTTTTCTTTTGAGCTGTTCGTTTGGGAATCCACTGGCAACCCAGGTAGTTTCCAGCCTTTAATTCATGTGATCCTGATACTCAGTGATCAAAATTAAAGACACAGGCTGGGCTCTAGAGGAACAGGCATCTGAAACAAATAATTTCTTCTGAATCGCACTTGCGTGCATGCAATTTGTAAGACGTACTGCTCTTGATATGTTTCAAATCAGCTAATCCTATACACCTTAAGACCTAAGGAATTGCATACATATGATTTTACATTCCTATAAAATATGATTCAATAAGCATCTACTACAGTAAACCTGGCAAGTTATGAGAGAATCAGGCTGGGGCGTGATATTGTATTGAGACTGTTTCATAAACGGATCGTTTTATTATTCACTGGCAAAAGCTGAAAGAAAAAAACATCGAGCTGTTTAGTTCCCAGTAAAAACAAGCAACTCTGAAGGGATCTGCATCTAATGAGATCACTTAAACGTTCCGATACAATGAGGTGAATATGCTAAATTAAAAAAGTGAAGTCTTCTAGACTTGCACCAATATAAGGTGTCAGTCTAAATCACATAGTTTCACAAACACACTAATTAATCTAGAGTCATTTGGTCATTTAATGTTGTAAACTACTAAGAGTGAGGTGCATTTCACTTCAACCAATCACCATGCAAAGCAAATATCAACGTCAGTGAAACGTCTACACAGACAAAAATTTTAATCTTTTCAATATTACAGACAGGTCTGTATTTTACTTTGCAGTACATAAATACCGGAGTAGGCGTTTTGTGATAATACCGAAATCGTTCTGAAAACATTTCAGTTTATTACATAAAGGTAAATGACCTCTTTGTTGGAGTACTTTGTTGCATTGGCAGTAGTACCTCAGCGGTGACCCTGGAAATTTCAACAACTCATAAACGTACTTGGATGTTCACTGTTTGAAGATCTAATTGTTTGGGTTCACGACCGATCTACTCCGATCCTCAAGCAATCCGCTGTCAGAAACACGGATGTGTGCAGTCTCAAAGATACAGATCTTGATACAATTTTACTACTCAATACTTCTGTTTAACTTGTACTGTACTGTTAACACACCATCGACCAATTCGTGAGGTTAAATTGTCTTAAACTTTTCGCTTAGCTTCCAAGTTGGGAAGAGCAACGTGCGGATCTGGTGCGCCAACTGGAGGATGTATTGCAGTCGCGAGATTTCCAACAGTGTCTGTCAGACGATGTTTTTTGTGTCCGGGGGGAATTACCACCAAAACGCATTTCACTCCTAAACAGGCCTTCTTGGGAGCGCAGGTTTGCCGACCAAGCCATCTCGAACGCAATTGCTTTTGACATCTTTGATATGCTACTCGGAGAATTGATTCACTTTTACATGCCCCAAGCAGTGAGTCTATACCGATCATTTGTCCCTGATTTGCAGTTTGTATCATCAATAAAAAAGCAGAAATTCTTATATAGAGGCGTCGGGTGATTAGAGATCAGGGTAAAACCGGAGTCAAACACAATCATGACTGTAAAAATTTCATTATAGGTTAACGGCAGATCGGTTCACCAAATGCCTATATTGTGAGGATGCTGTGAAATGTACTGGGTTAAACAAGATCCTTTAAGCTCCCTTTGGGTTGCCTTGTATAAGAAATAACAAAACTTACTATGATTTTTGAGATCTTAGCTTTACTCCTTGGGTCTGGATGGCGTGATATGCCTCATCCAGCCGTGATTACCTGTAAAAACTCAACATGGTGCACTTTATCTTTAAAACATTTGAAAGCCAATGAATGTCCCCAATGTTTCCCATCTAAAATTCAGGTTATTTTGACAGTTTTATATCTAGGTTATCCTAACTTTATCAATCCCAATCACGATAGAAAAGCTGTGAGCTTCTGAACCGGGACCTTTCAGGACAAACCGAACTACCTCCTGCTATCTGGAAGTTAAGTTTGCTAAAATGGCAGAATGTTCGACAACCCTAAATGTTCCTTATCCCGATTATACCAGCAGTCATCACAAAAGCAACCAGACGTCACGTAAGATGCATGCCAAAAGACTAAGTTGTACTATTCAAACGTCTAGTGAGTGAGTTTAAGGATATGTATGAAGAAGAATAAAAACAAAGGCTTGACCAATATACTAATCATAAGATTGTTGAAAACTCTACGACAGCCCACGACCGGTTTCGCTTAACCTGATGAGCCTCAAGAATGGTGAAACTGATCGTGGGATGTCGAAGAGTTTTCACCAACCTTACGAGTATTGTGCTACATCTAGAAAATGTATTGCGATATCTCGAATATCGTACTTGAGGTGGCTACAAATTTAAAGTTTCTGTGCTAAAGAGGGTAAAGCTTGGCTATACTGTGAGCTCTAGACTTAGCTGGACGGCAATTCATCAGATAAAGCGGGGCACAAAGTAGGTTTGGACTTTTTTCAATCAATGGGGTTTACGCTGTATAATGCAAGAAGATTAATTAAAATACGAAAAACTATGTTTACATCCTGAGCAACCTCATCCAGAAGGAACATTCAAACAACCCTCAAACAAGGTGAACAAAACATGGGCCGAAATAGTTCGCCAACGATTCCACTGGTCAGTAAACCTTAATCAGCATTTTCAAACTGGATTTCCACCTACTTAACAGTACACCTTATATAATTATATACCCACTATTATATATTACCATATTATGTATTTAGTATGAATCTTTCTATATATTTATCATTTCCCATAGTTTTGATGTCTTAACTGTTTCCTGTTTCCACAGCCCTTAGACGTGAGGCTAGTCAGGAAGTTGTCTATATATGCAACCGATTGAAATGTTGCATACCACCTCCTAATGGGTATTCGAACAGGCCAATAGTTCTTAATCTGGTGTGTCCGGTTAGGGGTGCCAGAGGGGTCAACTTCGAGGTGCGAGTTGGTACTAGAAAAGTCATCACTGCAGAATTCAAATCGTGTAAGAATTGTTTAGCAACACCTTGTTAGAATTGACTGACGCGCAATCCACCCACGTGTTTGCTCATCTGCTGGATTTTCGTGATGGATTCCAATTAATTTTCGTTCCTTGTACTCATATTGTTCTTCAACAGTTTTGTTTGGTCTACGAAAACAACAACGCTAGTAGGCATACATACACTCCACACTTTATCAGGCATGCGGGTCTCTCGCACACAAACCTGTGACTTACTTCTTCATGTGTAATCACTTTATTGTTTTGCCATTGTCTGTCTGTCGGTCAAGAAAGCGCTATTTTTGTGAAGTTATAAGGATGAATGCAGCCTAATTTGTTCGTAGGACAACAAAGCTCTCTAAACGAAGTTTCTTTCATAAAAAGGCAAAATCCCTGGCATGTCTACCATTTCGGCACTGAGAGATCGTCATCATGTCGTGCCTAGAGAAATTATACATTGGCAGATGCTGCCTTTTCAAACCATAGGACAATGGATCTCAATCATGAGTTCCCATGCTGTGAATAAAAACGCGAAATGAGTAGCCAAAAAGAAGACCATCAAGCTGAATTTCATCCGGCAGGATTTTATCCTCCTGCAGTTGTGGTTGTCTGTATGTTTTAACTCATTCAGCAAGTGCAAAAAAATAATTTTACGTGACTTGATGTTGGCTGACTCCGGTTTGTCAACCTAATAAATGGTCGGCTTCTGAGTAAGTACGAAAAAAAGTAAAGTACGAAAAAGCCTAGGCAATAACAAGGCTTATAATCTGAGACCTTCATTATAAGGTTTTGTTCTAATCTGAATGCGTCCGCTAGAGGGCTCCTTCTATTAGCATCTAGACCACTGTGTAGTGAAATACGAAAATTGACGTTATTTGCAACCGTTATTATGCAAACATATCTGCAATTTTCCGAAAACCAAATTATATGTACCATGGAGGCCAAACAAGCAATCATTGAAAGGTAACGTCATAACGTAAGAATTTTCCTTCTATCCACAGATCCAGATCACTCTTGCGTAATGTACGCATTCAAAATTGTCGCTTTGATTTCTATATTTAAGGTTCGATATGTTGTTGCTGAAGATTACATTTTCCAGTCCATACTGGATGAGATACTTCCGGAGATAACTCTGAGTGTCGCAAGGGATAATATGACTCTGGTGGAGGAGAAACAACGGGAAACGCGTGTGAAATGTGTGAGTATTCACAGGTTTAATAATCTTTTGCTACAATTGCTGTATTTATAGATGAGACACAAGACAGCTAGGTAAACATCCAAAAGCTCAAAGAGATTTAAGCCATTTGGGTCGGCCTAAATACTAATGAGTGAAAAGCCAAATAGATGAAAAGTAATCCAGAAATTTTGCCACCTTATTGAAATTTTATTGTTAGCTCCTATAATCAGCGTTGTGCTGGACTAAATGGGCCATTGTAGACGAATCAATATCATTGGCGTTGTGCCCCATAGTTTTTGTTTGAACTATTAGACTAAGTACTGGCAGTGGAACATGTGCACCAGGCAATTATTAACCCCCTCTTCACCCCATATTACTAGTAACTTTACAGCGCCACCTTCTGAAAATCGTTAGAAATGGTATTCTGAAGCAAAGTAGCATTCCAAAATACCAGAGCCGCCGGAAGAGACGAGGCTGACGATTGCGTCTGAATAAAGCATTTATCCGCAATGTCAAAGCCAACTCACACGGTAGGCAAGAAAACCTGGAGTAGGCCTTATTCGAGGTTCTTGGTCTAGGTTTAAGAAACGTCTAACACCGTGATCTGTCATGGTTGGCGAGCTTCAGAAAAAATAATCACCTTTGCAAAATCCAGAGATTCTTGTCAGACATGGCTGTCCGAAGATTGTTTGACGACAAATAACACAATTGCAGTCCTACGAAGCATTGATTCAAAATCCGGAAGAAGCCCAAGTTTGTACTTGCAAGCTGTACCCGTGGCTCCAACAAGAGCCAAGCTGGTCCGCCGCTGCAGCACCTGCCTTGCAGGCCTCGTATGAATGAAACCAATGCAGCACTATTTGTGTAGCAGGATGTTATAGTTTAAGATAATCAGAAAGTTTCGTGTTAAGTGGTTGTGCAACATGACCCATCCGCTCAGCTGTTTATCCATCTTATTTTGGCTTCACATGCAACCTAACGTCTGAGCTGAACCTGATATTTCTGAAGACCTGTCTGAGAATAAACCACAGAGCAATTTATCTAAGATAAATAACGAAACCACCAAAGCTTGATGTAGAATGTTTCGAAAACTGCGATCCGCATTTCATCTTAACTGGAATTCAATAACTGTATATAACAGAGGGAAATGTCGAATGATGTTTACAGAAATTATGTTCGAAACTGTTTGTATATCAAAGATGGTTTGTTACCTGAATGAGGGAAATTCCATTTGTATACCTGCAGTCCAGAATAGATTTGCACTCATGAAGTCCCTAATAGTTCAACAAGTGTTGGCGCTCAGTACTGTTCCTCCGTTTAATTTTAGATTGAAAAGCACGTCTCCGATAAGCCGGCAAACGTACTCGGTTCGATTGCCCTGGATGTCTTACTACCGTGGGCATGTGGACACCAAACGGGATCAGTGGCTCACGACAAGCTCGAGGAATATTTAGTTGAAGGTTCGCACATTCAAATATACTTGATTGGAATCCGTGTGTTGTCAGCGTGGGTAACTACATTACAGTCCATTGTGGCGTACCCCGCAGGGAGATTAGTCAGCTCTGCTTCTGTCACGAATTGAAACCGCTAAGGTCTGTACCGCAGGTTCACCTCCAGTCCGGAAGGCGACTGCCGAAACCGCTTGTAGGCACAAACGTTCCACGCTGATCCTCATTTCTGGTTGACAACTCAGGCGACATCTTCACCCATAGTAGGATGAGAGCGTTGGGGTTGGGTCAGTAATTTACTACCCTGGAGTTGTGGGACATAACCGAAAGGTTAAGGCCAGCGTTTTAGAATGGGGTTCAAAGTGTTCTGAGTAGCGATATTCAGATTACCTAACGTATGTCATCCAGTTATCCAGAACTATTTATGTTGAATCTCATTCAAGACCCATTACAGTAGTACTGTTTTTCTCAACAGCAAATCTCAAGAACCCCTCCCTATTCAGTTTCGGGGCAGTATTGACATGCCGCCCAGATAATAGCGGCGTTTACAATATATAAAAAACAGCCTCCAAAAGTGATCGTCTTAACTAATTTTTCGTTGGATTTAAAGAAATCTAAACAAGCTCATAAGCACGTTTATTTGACAAAGGTTCATATAGCTTTTGCCAAAGGCATAAGAAGGCTATTATGAGTTCTTAAAAATTGTAAGATTTGAGCGGGTTTGCAGTTACTAATTTTTAGGAAGTCTCGGAAGTAAGTTTAATAACACTGGAATCAAACGGAAGACAAGTTCTGAGTTACCTCGTTACTTTTTTATATGTGAACTGCCAACTTGTTCAGTTCGTAATACAGGGGCAAAACGCTGGAGAACAAGATAGGAGAATCTTAGTTCATTCAAAATGAGAATCCCATGAGTCATTCTTAATAGAGTCGATTGCATTCTAGAATACGAGGGAATAATTCTTTTTGCTAGGTGGAGATGAAATTTGAACAAAGACGATCTTCAATGACAGTGTGAGCGTTTTGAGTGACATCTGGTTTGGTCTAATTTAGTGATATTTTACTTGCTTTACATTGGCAAACATTCAACGATAGACAATGCTGATACTCACCGGTTACACGCGTGCTGTTTGCTTGCACGAACATGCTCTTAACAAGTTCATACTAATGGATTAGAAGAGATTTATGCTAAAATCTTATTTTTTTCACTGAGACACAAGCTAAATTTCTATTTCAGGTAAAAATGCTACCTCGTTTGAATGAAATGCGTTTAGCAAAATTTCATTTTGTAGCTGCTGACTTATTCGACTAGACAAGTTTTGCGTCTGCTCGGTTGCTTCAAAGGCACAGTCAGTACCCACCTACTTTGTAGACAGTTTTCCTTTTGTGTCACATAAAGCTTTATTTTTGCTCTGACATAGTAGGTAGTCAGGTGATTATCCAGCCTAGATTGGATATTTAACTTGCGAGCAACGTCACTATACGGCTGCTCCAAAGTTCAGTATTCTTTTTTCTTAAAGTGTACTCATTCTATCAAACGTCATTTGCTTTACTTGTTATGCTCCTAGTTACCCAGGTATCTAGAGCAAATACTTACATGTGACTAGGGCTGACATACAGCATAAACGTGGCAGTTGCATGTGTTCTAGTCCTGAGGTTTATTAATGCCGCTTTTAGACCTAAGAGATCCATATATTCTCGAGGTAAACCACTTGTTCGAAATATTGGTGTAAAGCGGTCAGTGACAAATAACATGAGGCTCTAAGTCCACGAATGTATCCAAGTTGTGCTTGATATTTTGATTGTTGCATAGGTCATGCAATGTGACGAAAGTCTGAACAAACAGAGATTTGAATGTCCACCGGGCTAAAAGCATAACTATCGCCTGCGTTTTAATCCCGATTGCTCACGTGAAAGAAACGGCTGAGTGGAAATTCAGAAATTTTTAGGCATACTATTCCAGCAGTTATGTCCTGTTTCACGCAAAATCAGTTGAAATTATATTGTGTCAAACGTGGTTTCTATAAGATTTACCCTACAGGATTCGACGTCCAATCTTCTTCTCTTCCAGCACTTGCACTGGATTCCTTGTTTCAGTGCCTAGTTGCTATTGACAGAAACATAGAAAAACACACCGAGTGTCCTGTTCTGAGTGAATACCACGCAGCAGTAAATGCCGATTTGGTGAGTGAATTGAACTTTGTTCTAGGGACACCGTCCTGCCTCTTTAATCCATGTAATGGAATTCATGCTTTTAAAGTAATTATTCAGACATCAGCAAATAATTTGGTCTCACGCCTTTTAGAACGGTCTGCGTCGCTGTGGTAATAAAATTTTCAACAACACTACTCCTGGGGAAAACAATCAGTTTTCTTGGATCACATGAGTGAATAAAATGCAGAATTCTGGCCTTTTTCTCCTTATATCGAACAAGTAATTTATATCAGTGCACATAAGAAACGGGATTACACTTTGGCCCGAGACACAAGGAAAAATTTGAAAAATCTGATGCTGTAGTGAGCAGAAATAAATTCCAGAAATAGAAACATGTAATGGAGACGTAAAGCAAGGTTAGGTAAATGTTATTCCGGCTGAAAAACTTATTCTTTACCATATGCATGCAAAACATATAAAACCTGAAATTTTCTCTGGCATCTGCGTGCACAACTTGCCAAAAATCGATATGGCAAAAATACAATGAACGTCCTGCCCATTTGTCGGCAGTAAAAATTGGAGGTAATATAGTGAAGCAAAGGATTTTTACCATTCTCATTCCAAAGGAACGTTTCCAGCCTCCAGTGGAATTTATATGTGCGTTGTAATACTTCGTATTACATCTTCAGCAATTGAGTGCGCACAGCAATGAAAATGTGATTGAACGAAAAAGTGAAGCAATATGCAGTTGAGGTCAGTTAGAGGTAGCACCGCGAGATGTTGCAAAACTTCCTGTGGGTATAAAGGCTTATATGTACTATTAGGTCGGTTCCGGATAGAACAGTCTTAGAGGAAGAAGTGGCAATAAAACGCCAACAGACTAAAGTTTTGGGTATGGTCAAAAATGAAAAAATCTCTTACCGGAAGGAGTTAACAAAAAATCATTTCATGCATACCATATTTAGGAACAAACAAAGGCCTACCTTACAATAATTCTCAGATGCTGTCATGAAAAGGAGGTTCATACGAACACTACAGATTAAGGATGTTTACTCGTAGAGATTACTGGTAAAATCACCATCTATTGGAACCATACGCAGCCAACCATCTTCCGTAAGTCGGAGCACAGGAAGACTTACAGTTGACACTTGCCAACTGGCAAGTATTCCTCGCATTGTGATATACTGTGCATTTGAATTTGGATGGGTGGCAAAATTTTCAACAAGGCCATATGTTTTCTGTGTTGAGTTTGGATGAGCTAGGTTCCATTCTTTATACTAGATGCGACCAATTTGTGGCATGACAGCATCTTCCTCATGAGAAAGCTGTCTGTTATTAACCGTTCCATGAACTTCGCATAATTTTTCTGATATTCAAATTGCACCACAGAACCGAATTCTCCGTCAAAACTGCCACCTGACTCACATCTTCATGCATCATGTTGGACAAACACGTGGCGTGCCTTGACACATCATCAAGACCTGATGGCCAATCTTTTAGTTATTTTTGATCGCTTTTGCCCACAGATGAATATGCTTAAGAAGTTCGCTCCCAGTTTGTGTGTATATCTAGATGGTCTTGAAATAATGGGCGGGCCACAATCACCGAATACTACCTCACTCACCGTAAATTATAATGCGCCACGCTACCATGGATGTGAATTGACCAGGCAGGTTCATATGCGGAAAGGCTAAGCGCAAACTAAAGCAAATGAAGTCAGAATCTTATGGAAATTATGTTGGTTCTATGAGTGATAAATGAAGGGAAAGCTCTGCATAGAGCTTCCAGCGAATGTTAAGCCAACAAATTTGTCATTTTGGCATATCCTGGCATCCGGTAATAACTATGTCAAACGATGTTTGGTTGCAAAAACAGGAAAAACAGTACTTCATAGGGCCATGAATTGTTGGGACTACACCACTAACCTCCATCCTTCAGACTTAACTTAATGGACTTCTCATATTCAGTGGTCCTTTTCTGTAAAAGCCCATGAATATCCATAAAACGGTTCCTCTATCTCAAAGCCTACGTGCTAGATGAGAAAAGGTTAAAACTTGATACATTACTATGTGGTGTCCTACATTTTTTGGCTCTGTCGATTCTAAAACAACCCCGACTGGCCTTATGCTTCCACATACACTAAGCTACTTGGAGTTCGGAGGGTAACCCGCGTTAATTACTGTGATGGTAATTTCACGAATAGTTATTTCACAGAGCAAGCTTTGCTGTGTCTTGCTCTGTTAGTGGAGTCCATTGCTATTCAGTTACCAAGCACGGAGGTGCATGAACTTTCCGACGATGACTGGCAACCCGGGCGTTGTCAGTACAGGAATTTCTGCGTGCCCCTACCTAATATAACCAAACTAATAGGTTATATCTCGGTTGAACCACCTTGCGTGAAATTCCTATAGTTATGAGTTGCCGTCATTCGCACCTTAAAAATTAAAACAGTTATCTAATTACGATCGTCTGGTTTTTTCACTTTTTGCAGCACCAACGGCTGTGTTCATGACTGGCTTTATTAGGCTCATGGCCAGAACAAGGAATATGGTCTACTTTGAAGAATACTCAGTAATTTCGTAACTTTTGACTCATTTGTCCAAAAAGAGATTGTTACCGTAGCAGTATTTATTAAACACTCGGTGCCCAAATTTTTCACTCATGTGCATTCGAAATATTACTTAAAAACTGAGCGAAAATGAGGAAAAGATACCGTAAAGGTGAAGATTTGCTTTTTTTGTGAGGTTCCAGCCCAATAATCCCCTTTGCTTCCTCGAGTGAATAATGTGATTTAAGCGCCAAGGTAGTCGTATGTTTCACTTTTTTGCTACAGTTTTTCAAGGAAACTCTTGAACTCTTGTCTGAGCACACAGAAGCAGATTTGGCCGAATTGGATTCGACGGAGGTCTTCGAACGAATTTTTCAGGAAAAGTGAGTCTTCCAGCTTTGAATTCAACTTATGTTGGAGCAACGGAGTTAGGCAATTTTGGAGCAAGTTTAGTACACTGCAGATGACATATTCACCATATTCGAACCTGTTCCACGCCTGTCTGCTGAGTGATAGACATGGGAAAGTTGGCGTTGTTTTTGTATCTCATCTGGCCAAGAGCCTACTTAGGCAAATTTACTTTCTACGAAAGAGGTATAGTCGTTTGTTCTGATGAGCTATTTTCACAACGGACCTGATAGCAGTGGTGTCTGTTAGCAGAGTATAAAATTGTGGTTCTCTGCCCGTTAAAATCCATTCGGTGACGCGTCACCACCATTAGGATGTTTACCCGCAGTCGATTGGTGATTATTGTTTGCCTGCAGTTGATTGCCACAGGGAAGAAATGTGATTTTGCATAAGGTTTGCCTATCTGTAATCAGTGGAAAGGTTGAAAACCTAAACACCTAAACATGGGGTTCCGCTCTGGGAGTGAGGCTCATGCGAGTGGATAATGTAGGAAAAATACTGTTCTGTCATTATCCATGCCAGGAAGAAGGCCGAACGCCTTACAGCACCAGCGTTAACCAAGCTACATTTACAAAGAATTTAATATGAAGGATACCTACGGATGATTTCGAAATCATCGTTAAGTCCAATATCTAATAATGTACACAGCATAAACGTGCAAATGGCGTATGAAACAATGAAGCTTCACAATGAAAACTTGTTCATACTCTTGATTAGTGGTTCATAAATCAGAAGAAATATTCCTTTTGTAACAAAAACGGTCAGAGAATATTTGGCTATTCCGGATGATGCAAAAGGTTGAAAGTTGTTGTTTTTGTCCAACAGCCGGTCTTTCTAACAGTTTCGCGTTTACGGTGGACCTGCTTTTGGTAAGTCCAATGAAGAGGCTTGTTTGCAAATGGTCAATCTAAACTTTGGAAAAGCTAAACTTTAGTATTTATCGGAAAAAACTCCATCGCATCTGAGAATTCCACTCTGTTCCAGCGCAGAAAAATCACGTGATATGGCTTGGAATCGTCAGAGATTCTAAACTTCTGTACGCGTCTCTTCAAGGCCAGCCGGCAATGATTGCTCATTTACTAAATTTACACAATAATCTTGTTTTGCGAGTCGTATCAAAGCAGGAAGGATTTTCTGACAATCATTCTTTAGGGTCCACAAATTCGAATGTAACTGTTTATCTGCTTAGCTAGCAGTTGTGTGAAAACATGCATACATATTATGCTACTTAGAACTACATTGTAATAAATGTAACACCAAAGTTGAATGAACTCTCCATATTACCCACTAAAGTTTGGAAATCTCTCGGGGAGGCCCAAATTGGTAAACCAAACACGCACTGCGGTATTCCGACCTGCCATTTTTCATTAACCTGAGAAATTTTCTGAAAAAAAATCTGGAAATTGCGTTGTATACCTCGTGTTTGCGCGAAAGTGGAGACTCTTTGGAGAATACAATTTCTTAAAGTAGCTTCACAAAGCATGAAAACCTTGGAGCATAGGCTCTTTCTGGGAGACAAGTTTACCTATCGTGTCACCGTACCTTATGTGGATCTTGAATTTCCCTCACATCTGTATGAAAGACACATTTTTGCATTAGTGTACGATGCATACTGAGAATTTTCGCATCATTTTGAAACATCATTTATCCTTTCTTTACCCACAATCCACATATCCCTTCCTCAGAGATAATTGCTCTATTGGTGAGCAGATTCAAAGGGCTGAGTAACTGGAGAGATTTCATCAAACGCCATGGAACGACCGAGTCCACAGTTCTGTCCACTTATATAAAATGCAGATGATACCCTCTGTTTGGTAGCACGTCATCTGTGGTTCTAATCCAGTTATTAAAGGGCAGAGACCCATTTTATTGGCAATCAGTCGGCCAGTGGGACGTTAGTAAAAATACGAAATCACTGTGAATAAACATCATCACTTCTGGTTGTTCAGTTTTCTTCAAAGCAAAGGGCGGCTGCAGGATAATGTAACTAGCTATCCAATATCTTTAAACAGTCTAGCAATGGTCTTTAAATCTAGTTTTCCCAAAAGTACCGAAAGAAGGACTATGTCTCACCGTGATAACAATTCATGTAAATTCTTCAACCACCGAAGCTGGAACACTCAAACTATGTATACGAAGGAGTCAGAAGAAGTATAACGGATACACAAATAGCATTAAAATTTTGTTTCACGTAACCAGGAGCATAGTAACGCTATGCGCACAGAGCTGGTCATTGAGCTTGGATCAACATAGCCCAACTGGTTGACAGAAGTCTGCCCAACAACATTCGAAAAAAGACTTCGGACGGACTTTGTGCCCGTTCTACTAAGTAATAACTAGCCGGCTGGTTGGTACACAAAAGGCAGCCGGTTGACAGTGTCTGAACATGTATTAACACCAGCTGATTAGTGCAGAAAGGGGAACACCACAAACGGAGATAATGTGGACGGAAACAAATATGCGCTGTAGATAGACAATCGTTCTGGTCACATGCAAGTAGAAAGCAATCATTATGAGGACTCGTGCAACATGGCTAGTGAAGGTGAAAATACTGGTCCGTAAGATTCAAAGAGGGTTTGTATGACGCAGCGCAGCTTGATTGTGATGTAATAAGGAGTCCATACTTTCCTAGTTTCGCCCATTCGAAAAGAACATAACCCATCATGTCACAGTGTCCTACTTGCCTTGATCTTCCAGGTGGTGATTGAATACTGATCAGCTTATGGAGTCAAAATTGTGCCGTCTGGTTTGTCAGCGTGTTAAGCTCACTACGGTTTCAAGCTAAATAACGAATTTAACATACACACAGCAGTTTTTAAACTGAAGAAAGATCAAAATCTTGTAAGAAATAAATAAAAAACGATCATAACAACCTATTTCTGTTTTTTGTTTCAAAAAAGCTAGCGATGGATGTAAAAAAAACTGGTTTGCATATCCTGGGTAAAGTAGTCATCAAGTAACTCCTATTCGACGCTTGGAAACAAATCTCGGTGCATGCGTGTTCTAACTGTCAAATTGGCCGCAAAATTGTGACAGAGTTTGTTAAGAAGGAGCTTTTTAACTTTCATACCATAGACGTCTGGGGTTTCCGGAAGGTAGTTGCTAAATATGGGGAATATGGAGACGCTTGTGGCAGAAATCAACCTCCTATCCAACCCACAATCTTCCTCGTTTCACGTAGGTGTAATGGTGCTGAAAAATGTACCAGAAATGATGCATCATTTGGTAGCGCCATAATTCTGATGACTATTCAGTCAAAACAAACAACCAGTACCTTATTTTCAACTAGAAAAGGGGTAACTATGATGGGAATACTCGAAAATGTAGCAACGCTTGCCAGTTATCTGTCTCCTGATGGCTAAACCTCAGGGCTGAATGACCATCTCGCACACTTGTAGAGAATTTGATTGGAGCCTGAATAGTCAACCGTAAAAATCCATCGCGGTAGCTTCAACATCACAAAATATCCAACGCAAGTCATTCATGTACTTGGTCTGTTATGATGTTTTCTATTCAGAAGATGAGCATCAAGGAGTGCTATTATTTGCGACCGACTGCAGTTGTTATGAATGTTTTCCACTGGCCTGGAATTAAACAGTCAGTGTTCGTGCAGAATTTTCTTGTACGTACAAAGTTAATGCAGCCCTATACATATTCCAATGCGTCCAGGCATATCGGTTTGGACTAGTTTTTTGCAGTCGTGTCTGTGAATTGAGCTGACTCTCGACTGTATGTTTTCCACAACTTCAGTTATGCTTCTTATGTCTTAGAAGTTGTTTTTTATGAAGGAACGAAACAAGGCCGTTGAGAAAGAATTCGTTTTTCAAGTGGCACAACTGTCTGTATAAATTACAACAGTGGTAAAAGAAAACTCGTCTGTATGACTAATCCCTTATGTCTATGCGCCGGACCAAGCACAGGAAGATAAGGGCGAAGATACTGATGCCCATGAGATAACTGCATATATGTGCATAACCTGCACATACGGACAGTTTTCGCTCTCCTGACCGGTAATCATTAGTTACTACTACATATTGCGGAATTTCCAGCCCACTAAAATTGTCCAAGCATGGTCAGTGTCGTCTGACTAAACAATAAATATTAATTCAAACGAACACCCCAAGATGTGCGCTTAGCTTCACTCAATACACCCTACTAAATTTGGTAGGCACGTAGTTTTGAACGACCGCGCCATACCCAGCATCGATCATCAGTGGATTTCATTCCCAAATGCGTCGAGTTGTAGATAACACCCGGTTGACACAAAGGCTTCTATTTCAAGTAAACTGCATTCCAAGACCGAGGGAAGCCATGTGGCTTTGTTGTTGTTCAGTTTTGGTGAACACAAAGACGAGCCGCGTTAGCGGTGTGTTTTGAGCAGAACAATAAGCAATAAACCGGAAGCACAGTATACAAAGTTAGTGTTCTTCCAAGTAAACCTATCAAGTGATTTCATCTACTCCACTCCTACCCAGACAGTCGTTCGTGGTGTTAAACTTCTCGTTTATTATACCATATGACTGAGAACGCCATCTGTTCCCCTCAGTTTTAGTCATACATTTTTTATCGCACGGATTCTTCTTCAATCGATTTACTGATACCTGTCTTCATTTGCGGACTCCTTGTTGAAGATTGCTGCCTTAGCGTCAGGCTGGTAAAACACTTCTAAGTGAAGTGCAATATCACGAAACGTTTTGGCTGACTCCATATAAAGCAAAAATTTTGTTACTTGTTTCAGCTTAACCCAACGATATAATTTTCACCAAATCCATCGGGCACTCTCTTACGACTACCTCAATTATCTGTTCGAAGTACGACTTTTTTCCTCAAATAACTTCAATTTGTTGTATTTCTGATATCCCTTACTTATCCCCTACGTCACTTGTTCTATACTTACACCCACTACAGTCCGTAATAAACCTGCGTCTAGCCTGTTTGTGTAAGGCTTTCACAGATAAATAGTGTAGGTGAGCTATTTTGTCGTGTAGTAACTTATATTATTATTAACACGTAATAGAGTTTTAAATTTGTATGCTGGTAATTCACATTAGAATGCACATGGCTCTCCTTCCATTCGACATACCTTGAAGTGAATGTGGAAACAAAGGCAGCAGGCTGTATGTTTATTCACGTCCACCTCTTCGAAGTGTAGCTGACGTCATGGATTTGAGAAAACCAAAAAATAAGCTAAGTATCTGGACAAGACCGGGGCATCATCGCTGTCATAACAATCAAGACGATACATCATGTAAGACAGCTTCGTATTTATTATGGCAATCAAGAAAACGTATTGTGTGAAAATGTTGCACGCAATTGTTGTTTGTTAGCTTGGTTCGCGCGAGCAATAAATAATGGAGTATCAGAAACCCGTATAAACTGATGAATGATTTGGACTAGTGCATGGTCAAGTCTGCCAAGACTTCTTTAGAGATACCTGCTCGTTTTGGGTGGCCTCATGCTTATACCTAACGGAAACCACTGTGCTGAAAAACCAAGAACTGTGCAGCTGTTTTTCATCCTCATTGGAAATCGTTAGAAGTGCGCACCTCAATAAACTCAACGGAATTTCAAATGTGTTGAAATATTGGTAGCTCGGGTGAGCTTATTGGTTGTTGACCAGGTGGCTGTTGATCTGTTCGCCGATCTTGGCAATTGGCTTGATTGGCAGCCAATCAAGGCCAGAGAACAAACTACAAAAAATAGAAGGCGTTGATATAGCCAATCAACGCAAAGGAACGCAGACCACAACGCAACAAAGATTAGAAACGGACCAATAGATTCACAAAAATCGTTACACTCCCAGTAGCCAATCACGTTAGAAGATAACAGATAGTCTTCAAATGCTATATAAACACACGCAGGCAAGAAAGAAGTACCCACCCAACTGCGCACTGTTGATGTCTCCTCGTATGGTGACGAAACGTTTGCAAGCCAATTGCCAAGCTCGGCGAACAGATCAACAGCCACCTGATCAACAACCAGGAATTTCTAATCCATGATCTCCCGGCTAGTAGTCTGAACATTTTGTCGTTTGGCCGCGAACCGTTAATCAGAAGTGTGATTAGCTCGCATTTAGACAGGATATAGCGTCACGGGATCCATATCACGTGATCACATGTGTTGGCTGACTCCAGAATGACGATTCTTAGGTAGCAGTTTTACTCACCGTGTGAATTATTCTTCCAGTCAGCCAATTTCACGGTTCGCGGGTATTGTGAGATGCGTACATCTGATCATTCCCGTAATGTCTTCTGCTGTGGTAGATTTACCAAATTCACTACAAGCTGTAAACGTCCCCGGAACAGATTTTTTTCTAAAACTGACTACACTAGAATAGTGATGATAACGTTAAGAGCAGAAAAGAATAAAGCATTACTCATATATATATATATATATATATATATATATGAACCATCGATCCACCCTCATAACATTACAAGACAAATTCGTCACTAGATTATGACCGAAACTGCTGTACATCAATGTGCATGCCACTGGTCTGCCAGCATAATCACATGCAACGCATCAGAGGTTAGTTAACAGGTGCGACGTCAACCTGTGCGGACTATTTTCGCACGTTTCAAGATGGTTTCAAGATGGCATTGTGGAGAATCGTCCTCCAGGTGGCGGTGTCGCAGGCCGGTAAGGGACATGAACGCAGTCTTGGAAGGTCAAAATATCTTTCACTTGGTCGAAGCCTTACTAAATGGTTGATTTTCACCTATTTTTCCGTCTTCCATGTGATAAATATCAAGCTAAGGCATTCACATTGTTCATGCACCAGTGCAGTCTCGAATTTTGCGACTAAATGAAAAGGCTAACCCAGGCTGAAAACAACCCATTCTTAGTGGTGTGGGAAGATTTAGGAATTTTTGTGAAGACTTCGTCCTGTAAGTGAGGCTAGTCTATGCTGAATAGCCCAGAATCACTGTATAGCTGTTTCATCTTTATTGGAAATCAGCGGTAGTAAGCATCTCACGAAATTCGAGAGAGTCTCGAAACCGCGACCTCCCGGCTATTAGTTTGGTCATCTTCCCGTTCGCCCACGAGCGGTGTGTGACCATGTGGTTTGGATCCCTTGATTGAAGGATGAACGGTGCTATATCCTATATCAATCACATCCCTGGTGGATCCCTCGTGGCCGAATGCCCAATGTCCAAACTGCTAGCCAGGAGGTCGCGGGTTCGAGATTCTGAGGTTTCGTGAGATACGCACCACTGATGACTTCCAATAAGGATGAAACGGCTGTACAGTGTTTCTCAGCTTTTCAGCTTAGACTGGCCTCACTTACTGGACGAAGCCACCATCACGACCCAATCTGTTTCAAGGTGATGTTGACCGCCGGCTGCATCAGTGACGGATCATTGGCTGATCCCGACAGCTCTTCTCGCCTTTATGTGGGGTTTGCGAAACAGAGTTGATGTCAGGGTTTCTACTCTGGATTTACTTTAATTAACTGCTTTCCGGAGCAGTTCCATACCAGAAGACCACAAAGATCGGGAGCGAAAATAGGCGCTGTCGTTGCCTGACCCGAAACACCATGGCTTACCATATACTGCTTGGTATACTCAAGTAGCTAAATCAGCACAGTATATTTTCCCCTACTTGTTCGCTGAACACTTGGAACAGTAAGAGAAATTTATTCATCATACGAAGGGCAGTTATTGGTGAGCCCATACTGGACGATCAAACAAGCCAAACTATGCAAAACTGGTTAAAAAACGCCAACGAGATTTCGTCACACTGCTATGAATCACCTAAAATTTTTACACATCCAGCGACTTTGACCAAAAGCCGTCGGCTGATGGTAGGCTGTGCAGTGGCTCGACTTCGAATCAAGTTCTTTGACTTGTGGTACTTTAACATTTCATTTAGTCCCATCAGCTGTGAAATGTAAGACCTGAAGACTATAAACAAGACGGTGTCAGTAACAAAGTTGTACTGACAGAGTGATGTGCCCACTCTCTGACTTTCAGCCTATTATGAAACTCAAACGGACGGAAGGTTGGATTCGTAGCGTAGCAACTTGTTTCAACAGTTTGGTTGCGTTTTTAATCACGATTTAAAAAGGAAACAAGTTATCATCAAGAAATGAACTATGCGGTCCAAGTGTCAGTGTTTGTTGGAGAATCATAAACACGGGACAGTCGTGACTGCCAATGCACGGAGTCCAAACTACATAAATAATTTGAGCAATTTAGAGTTAATTGAAGCAAACGTGTGGTGTTCTATCCTTAGCTTGGAGTACGATTGAAGCGAATGTTTGTAGTACAGACTGTACAGATAACTCAACTGAGCGATCTGGTCACCGAGTGAGACGACTGGCGATGAGCTAAACCCCCAAAGATGACATTTGAAGTTTACCTACGAAGAGATAAAAAGGGAAAGCCTATGCATCGAAAAAAAAATCATCCATGATATCCCATAATCGGGAAATTGACTATCCGCACTCCTCGACAGACAGGATAGGCTCTCGATGCAAAAAAATTCTCAAGAACGACTGTGACCGTGCTCAAGTTTAAGTGACAAAATCCTACCAGTATTTGAGACGTTTCAATTGGTGACACTATTGTTGATTCCGTGTCAATTCAGGCGATTTTAACAGAGCAATGTCGTGTATTTGTTTTCCATGTGAGTTCGAAGAGGAAAAAATCTTTCGTTGGTGAGTAGAACACAAAAATTCTGGATGCCGCAAAAGGTTTTGCACAACCCCAAGATGACTAGCCAATATGTACACTTTTTCAGGTTTCGCTTCATTCAAACGGAAATACTACTTGGTGAACATCTTCCTGAAGAAAATAGAAAGTTGTGCCTGCAGAGGACTCCATAACAGGAGTTAAAATTTCTTACAAACACGTTTTGAGAAGTCGGCTAAACTGACAGTTTTCTCAGAAGTCACACAAAACCCATCCCTCCAAAACAATCGTTTCGTATGTAATAAAGACTTGCTTATATGAGTCTGCTTTGCGAAGATGATCCAAGTAGTGAAGCAGTGGTATAGACACTGAAAAATATTTGAAACAACATACTCCTGGGCCTGCTTATAAGCCTACGATAAGCCATCCAATGGTCAGAGAAGGAAGCAAGAATAGACTACTTAGTCTGATTAAGCTGGTTTGTAGACTTCACTTGTTTTGCACCCGAAAAGCCAGTTATACTCGTCAGAATAAAATACAGCTGTCCAAAAACATCCCTTAGCTACTTGAAACCAAACTGCACGGAATTAGCGAAATACACTCAGTTGCAAACAAATTTGGTTTTGCGATAGACACACCTTGAACCCAGCTGAATCTCTCGTTTATGATGTTTCCAGCAAAACCAAGTTTGTTTGCAAATGAGCGCATTTCGTTAATCCCTTAGCTAGCTTCCAGAAGGGTGAACGCTATGCCATTACGAGCTCGGTTTTGGTTCATTTGCTGACACAGGATACCATGAGAATGTTCCGACAGCTTTTAAATCCATCTAGCAATACAGGCAAATTTACCAGAGTCCATTACAACGAAACCTGTGGCCGTCGCGGAGACCAGTAATATGCGGATTTACTGAGACACAAGCCAATTCGCATGACCATGCGGCTGTCATTTTCCACGTAAAAAGGATGATGGGGCGATCAATCGTGAGCCAGCGCGATCACCGAACACATATGCAGGCAACTAAACAGATGAGCAAATATATTCCGGTGACACTGATCAAACCGCCCTGAGTCTAAACACAGGATGATGAAACTGCATCATGGCACAAGACGGACATGACTAACAACTTTGACTTGCACATCTGTTCCTTGAGATTGAACATGACAAGCACGCAAACATTTTGTTGATTAACTTTAGTCTGTCTCAAACCAATGATCAGTGTGGAGTGGAGCAGCCTCACCAAATACAACCACCAAACTACCTGAAGCTGCCTGTGGATTGTACGAATAAGTGTAGTATGGGGGAAAATGCAGTTGGTTTTTGCCCAGATAAAGAACAAAAATAGGTCGGCATAAGTCAGACATGCATTACCAACTAGGCATAAATACACAAATGAAATGAAGACCTTATCAGGGTAATTGAAAATAGATAGGAAGTGCTAATGTCACACCTAAACAAGAAGTTGAATTGCCTGTCAGCCAGTTATGCACTTTCTGCAATACTTTCTGTTGTCTTGCAGCCGTCGAATACCGAAAAGAGAACGGAAAGAATACTGTGTGCGTATGAAGAAAACCGGCAATGTGAATAGCTACATATGTCATGACTAGCTCCGTAAAATCACGTTAGTGTCACTTAATTCGTAAGTTTCAGGTACTGTGTGGCAAAGATGGGGAGTCTAATAAGCACACATCAAGCGCCCAACCGAAACATCCGTTTCCCTTTCCAAGTTCGGTCATCTAGTCATGGACCAGTCCTCAACGCTCCTTAAAACGATGGTGATAAAAATCCACTGTCACCCTTGCTGCCGGCTCACTCTGGTACCTGTGCAGCAAACGGATGGCTGCTCCAGGGAACACAACCAAATAAATAAGGACAGCCTGTGTGACTATAATCGTTTCAACAGAGGAACTACCAGCAGGTGGTTCAGATAGTAAGTTCTAGGGTGTCTAAAACCTTTTCTTTACATTTAGTACATGTATATGATAACAAGGCAAGCCTATGCATACATCTTGCTGATAGAGAGCATTGAATGACTGGTTCGCCCACATCTTCAGCGCTGCTGCTTGACGAAACTAAGCTGGCCTGAACATGTGTGCTCTACCGAAACTTTAGTCAAGATTGAGATAGCTCTAGGATCGTTAATTATCATTGAATGACAACCAAAACCGAGTTTCTCTTGCTTTGTACCAAAGTTCACTGTCATTGGTAACAAAATGTTGCATGACCCAGAGTAATTAATCTGTCAACTTTGGTACAAAGCAGTAAGAAGCAAATGCGGAAATTCGACGTGGCTATATGGCGGCCTCAATGCAAGGTATATCAAGCAAAGACGTTTGAATAACAGTCCAAAGATCATACTCAAGATTTCACATGAAGTAAATAAGAAACAGGTTGGCAATGGGTCGACGCCGATCTCCCCAATTGCGTTACGTCCTGAATGTGGCTGTCTGAACCTAATTTGATAGTGTTTTATCATATGGTTTATTGCAAGCACATGTAACCAGACAGCTAATGAACTAAGTCCACTGAAAGGGCACTGCTTGAGGAGAGAATACCAAGCACATACTATGACACCACAGCAGCAATCCCTTGGAATACAAGAGATGTTGCATTCGAATCGTGGTCAGGAAAGAGGAGACGCATTGCAATATTACTCAGACAGAAAGCAGAAAACTATGTCAGTCATGTATTCCGAAAGCACGGATACTACAGAAACTTTAGCAGAAGAAGCCTGAAGAAAAAGGTCCCTTGACAACAACCGGAACATCGATATCAATCAGTTACAAGGATAGTCCCTCCGTACATCAAGAATATATCTGAATCTATGACAAGGCTATTACTAGCTGAGCGAATCTTAGTTCCTCACAAGCCAGCTTCTATACTGAGGAAACTGCTCTCAAGAATGGAGAACGAGATCGACGAAGAGTGCAAGAGACAGCGTCGAGAACCGAGTCAAATGCACAAGCATTATACTGCAATGAATTGAGTAAAACTTTACTCACATATAAGGAAACACCACTGAGCATCAGAAGACTCTTTTATTTCCATACGTAGTGGTCAGAAAGGACACGAGTTTAATTCGGAAGACGTGAAGATCGTGGCAAGATCATGTACAAGACATGAAAGGGGCTTCCTAGAAGTATGGTCACCGTGCAAGGAATTCTATCAACCGGCCTGTCTAAATCGATCGTTTGACCTGCGGCTATGAGGGACTGTCAACTCATTGGTAACACTGAGTCAGCCTCGGCCATTAGACCAGCCTACCAAGAAACGGAACCAAAAAGCGGGTGAACCAAAAATTTCATGGATCAAAGCTACCCGGACAAACGCCAATCGTGAGACAGGTCAACCAACAAACAAATAGGAATGCTCATCCTAACAGCAGATGATCGATGAAGGCTGACTTGGGTGAGCACACCCTGAAAGCGTGACAACCATGCGGTTACAACTTCAGCACCCTCCCATTCACAAAACTGATAATATCGGCTCAGCTGGTGATCATGTCTTATTTTGCGGCCTGTCTCTACGTAGATGGCTACAAAAGGGGAGTTTGGGTCCAAATTCTGAGATCCAGGAACCTGAACTGTCTGGGGATTTTCGTCAGTCATTGTAAGTGGTATCATTCATCTGACACTTGTAAACATGCCCACCAACTTCTTTAAGGAAAGCCAAAGATGGACTGCTGCGGATTTTACCTTAAATATCACCACTGCTCTAGCAAGAAAGATAGCATAGATCTGAGCGCAGCTGATGATCTGCTCATGGGCATTCCGAAGACTCTCGGCTGAGATATGACGATTTGGACATTACCGTGCAAGTTGTACTTGTTACTGCACCCAAAATTTGTGTAGGTATGTTATCGCCGAAAAATCCACGACACTGTATGACTTGAGGTGCGTTAGTAGCACCGTGCGAGGCTAACTGAATAACTCTAGCAGCACATGATAGGGTTTCAAAACAATTTATTAGAATATTTCACAACTCTTAGCACATACAGCGTCGTTGGTGTTGGCGTACTGATATTATTTAGGCGTTGCATTCACACCTCCGCATTTTTTTCGGGTCGTCTTATATAATCGTGGGTGTATTGTTTATGTTCAGCAAGCCGCAACTGTGCATTATTTCATATTGGAATTCGGTCGTCGCATTCTAATACTCTCTGGAACTGAACTGAGCTGATCAGAAATATTCAGCATTGGCATGTTCATCTTTTATTTTGATTTAGTATCGTACACTGCAAGCTGCTAGTATGATAGAAGCCTCTTCACGATAAAGCGTATCGGTTGTAACATCTGTAACCTGATGCAGCGAAAACTAGATCGCACTCCTCAGTAGCTCCACATTCGACGTCCAGACAGTGTAGCTTGATTCTACCAAGAAAGACGATCTACTCATTGCTCTTAATCAGACGTGCAAGAACAGAACTAGTTCTTCCACAAGTACACTCATTTGCGTATCAAATAGGTCTTAACGGGTGACCAAACTGAATCTCTCATTTGTGGTATTCTTCAACTGAATGTGCTGCACAAAGGCCCGCTCATGTTTCAGGTGGTGAATTATTGAAGATATTGTAGTGTATTTTTATAAAGGAAACTACTCTTTAGGTTGCTGAAACTCGGAGACTTCGCCTACTTGATGAGCCCCAAGAAGGGCGTGGGCTGTCGAAGAGTTTTCAGAAATCTTGTGAGCGGTTGCCTTTATGAGAACTAGTTCCTGTTCAGATGGGGTTAAAACAACTGTCACCCAAAATTATGGTACATCGTATTCAATATAGTTAAAACACATACTCACATACTTTGTGAGCAAGAACAGTATTTTACCCGAACTCGGTAGCTGGCTCTTTCAACTAAAAAATATGAAAGGACGAGCATCTTGGTGACATAATGGATGCCTCGGAATACAATCACGCATAATAATAGGAAACAGGAAATACTCTAAGGGTATCAGAAATGATGGGATGCCGGAACTGGGATACTGGAACTGTTTATGCTTTTGGCGTTCAGCAACTGGTTTCCTTTCAACGAAAAGCGGTAAAGCCAGAGAGATGGACTAACTATGGGTTCTCACTTGAGACCATTCATTGCACAAATTCATGGCCAGCTTAGGCGCTTACAGACTACAGCCAATAGTCGACAAGTTCGATAGCCATCGCCACCACTTGGACGACATACTGGCTATTTCGTGAAGAGAGCTGTACCTGGGTACAGTTTTGCATGCAATTTGTTTTACGACAGAAGGAAACCATAGCAGTGATCTGCGTTTCTCAGATAAAACGTTCAAAATGCGCAAATATAGCTCAGTATAAAGTTTTGTATACCATAAGGTGAAGCAAACTGGACTGCATATTAACCTCTGCAGTTTTTCTCTCGGTAACATAAATCTTTACCTAGTGCGTATTGGTGGTGTTTGTTGCACCACCAAACAGGTCGTTGTTCCGAGTTTTTCATACGAAAATCTGTTCGATTGAAGTCCGAAATTTTCATGGATTGTTGACAGGTTACCACTGCTTTTAACAATCTTGGTCCATTTTCCCCTTAGACACTCTGAATCAGGTTCATTGTAGAATTGCTTTCTTACACGGCGATCCTTTGCTACATCAATGCTTTTATGCTACTACGCTTGCTAAGAGATAAGCAAGGGTGTGTGAAGAACTGTTGTGTTACAATGTGGTGCCTTACATATCAAGAACTGTTTACCAGCCTCCAGACGGAAACCGACCACGTCATTTCCCACAAAACAATATTTGTGGCGACCTATGGGAGAACCTTGGTTGCGATCGTTATTTCATGGATGAATACATGTCTTCCAATCAATGGTATAATTTTGCTTTTCTACAGAGAGTGCCATTGTGCTCATATATTGGATTTTATTAGCCCTGATTGTCCACACCGAAAATTCCCGCGGAAGGCTCTACACTGACCGATTAATAGCCTACGATCAATAATGGATTAACATTCAATGCGGAGCGTACTTGTATCAAAGAGCTCAACGAAATTGTTATTTGCCAGTTTTGTATTCTAGTAGCGCTATTTCTCCATTGACACAACGTCTCAGCCCGTGCTTCAGGAACCCAGAAGGTCGCACAGAGATCAGTTCATACTTGGATATTTCTTTTGGAGGAATGGCCATGTGTCCCGGCATTCATGAGTTGTCTTTATCAGACTTGTTACCAAAAATAATAATAATAACTCAGATTGATTTCCCGAGTTATTCCTGGACGAGACATGATTTTCGTTAATTCAGTTAAACAAGTTATGATTCTGGATAAGGCGATGCATAGTGAGTGCAGATAGCTCGGAATTCTTATACCTATTTATAGATAATATCAAAAAAATGACATGGGAAACGGATAAAAGTTTTCCTAAATTGGAGACTCCAAAACATTTTCCTAGTGGCTCATTCTAATCTTCTTTTATCAATACATTTGTCATTCTCTATCAGGTGACTGCCTCACTCAGCAACGAATGAATGAACTTAGTCACATACGTCATCTAGTTTACTACCTTTTCCTGTTATAGTTTTACAAATCAACTCCTCATCTCCTCATCCGACACAGAGAAGTTTCGGCTGTTGCATCCGACAACGACCTTTGAATGTCTCTTTCAGTAAATGTGAGTCGTCTGAGTTCGGACAGGTCTACTTGGCTAAGGACAGTGGAACGTGTGATCCGAACTGGTGTGGTAACAAACAGACATAAGTTCGCCTCGAAAATCACAACTTAAATAACACTGAAAGGGTAAAGCTTGCTGGCTGAATGCTGCACTGATGACATCTCACCCAGAAGTAGACCTAGTGTATATCTGTATGCGGAGTGTAAGGTATTGGAAAACGGATACCGTTCCTTTCTGTTCTGTCTGCTTGTCAGTTCACACGCATAAATCCCACGAATAAAGAAGTTTGCTTCTGGTAGACAGTATTCTCTCATACCCTATTCAGTAGAACTGCTGTAGGTTAGAATCAAAAACTCATATTATCTGAAGTTCAGTGTACCATAGATCACCCCATCCCGTGCCACTATCAGCCATTCGTGTGGGCTAGTGCCAGTGGATCTCGGCTTGCTCATTGAACGGTAAATCAAGTTCAGCATGAAGTTATGAAGCGTATGTTTTTGTTCTGCATTCACCCTAATTCTCACCCTAATTTTGTGCCTGGATCTAGAGGCATATCCTGAAGAACGAGTACGGATTGTGCACCCGGTCAAGATCAGCACGCGTATCCTAAGGATCTCCCGACAGCTTAGTACCATCAACCTTCCGAACTTTAGTCTGAACACTACAATTCAGTGGTTGGCTCAACAGCAATTTTGTTAACGTGCACAATCCTTTCATCACGCATTTCACATTACCTGATCCAGTTTCGAGTGGACGTTCGGGGAAAAATTCCTCCCACAGAAGGTGCGAGCAACTTTCAATGCGTTTTCATCTTTGAAAATACTGACTATTTAATGTTGTTTAAAATACTGGTTGCATCGTGCGAGTGCAGACAATCGATGTTAAATCCGATAAATACGGTGGTCGTTGCTTTTGAGTTACCTTTGCACAGAAGTGTCCCTGCTAATGACTACAGCAAATAATTTCGGCCAAATTTTAAAAATTTTCCCCTTGTTCCAAAGTAACCACTTAGTTTGAAGTGACAGTTATCGCTTTAACAGCAACCATAGAAAACAAAAACCCTCTTGATATTTGAAAAATTAACTTCTGTAAAATCGCCACAGTACCTTCACAGATGGAAGTTGTGACCCGCATCTATGCAAAATGCGACACTACATAAGTACAGGGTGTAAAGTGCGAATAACAAAAAACTATTTAAATTTTCATACTTCTACATGACGCTTTCACTGGACCTTTCTGTACACTATACTAAAACACCAATACCATTCTTGATCACCCTCTAATTGTTAAGACATCAAAAACTGACTTAGATGCAATGGTCCTTTGAATTGCTTCTACTAGCAGTCATTCGGCTGACGTAACGCAGAATTTTCGATCGCCTGCTCGATATAATTTGCTCGCTCGTTTGGGAAACCAAATTAAATTTTCGCTGTGTCCTATGTTTGTCCGGCGTCACGCGTGCATTTTACATATCAAATATTAGCCGACCAGGATCCCAGACAGCTTACCTTAATTGTTGTACAAAATTCAGAAGACTGCAACTGCATGTTATTCTGCTTTGCATGGGCATACGGCCAGGTGTAGGTTACAGCAGTGAAATATCATCTTACTTTAGGCTCATCAAGTCCAAACTGAGCAAACTGACCTAAGGCGGCCTGCCAGTGAATCAGACCTGGTGGCGTAACGAGAAGTGAAGGTCACTAGCTGGGAACTGCAATGTAGTGCGCTTATTTATAATGCTGTGTTGTGGACAGTCACTCCGACTCTTCTAGACAGCTGGAGTGCAACACTAGATCAGTAGGCGCGTTACTTACGAGTGGTAATTGTACGGGTTACTTGAAGGAAACAAACATTCCTGGGGCCTTCACAAAAAGAAGTGAGATTAGATTAGAGTAAACAAAAGTGCCACAAGTTCGGTCACCTTTGCGAAGCTCTACTTGGTCTTCCGTGCTCAGAGAACCGACGTTAGTTCGCTCGATGTGGCGTGTATTAGCACGGAGGCTGAGTAAACTTGCATTTGTGAACTCGTGCTTGTTACCATGCTGGACATCCAAAATCAGCTTCACTTAGCTATTCATGAAACTTAACACTTAAATCAAGTAGAATAGAACAAAAGGCGTTTACGTTAACTACTACAGTCCCTCAAGTTCAAGGCAATCAAATTTTGCTTGTTGTACAGATAATCAATCTACTCATTATGTCTAATAATACGACTCCACTACATCATCGGAAAATTACGAGCAGATCCAATTGCATCTGAATAGATGATGCGTAGGGAAGCCGCTGCGACAAACCGTCTCCAATCGCTTCACGGCACTACAAAACCCAGAATGCACAACATATCAACAATAACCGGAAACAGTTACAGGACACTGGGAAGCGGGACTGATTTTTACAGTTGCCAGAAGTGAGCGGTCATTCTGTCCCGTTTAAACGGACTACCGCCATCGAGTATTTCTACTACTCAATCTGTAGATATGAGTAGGCTAACGGATTTCAACTAGTTCTCGTGCATTTTCCTACAGTACAGTCCAAAATAGTCTAAGTATATCTCAAAATGAATCGCAGTGTTTTATTAATAAGTATTCTAATTTGTAGTGTATAGAGTAAAAGATTGACCAGGTGATCTAACCAAAAAGCGTCCTCCGTCTAAACGAGAATGAGAATCCTTGATAATTCCTGGCGAGTAAGGTCAGAATGTGGGAAGAGCACCCACGGCTGCATGGTGAGATCATTTCAATTCAGTTCAATTTATCAGCTATAAACCGTGTACCATTGGCACACTGGTTCCAGCTGCTACAGTTTAGATTACCGGAAAACGGGAGAGTGTGGGACATGCAGCCGAGCCTTGGAGGCGATGGCACATCTGGTTAGTTCGGGAACTCGGTAGCTTCGCATTGAAGGCGATAGCTTTGATGCACGAGCGCCATTGACTGTGCGATTGGCGAGATCCTATGTTCTTGACCAAAGGCGCTGCAAGATGTGGCTACTTATCGATGGCAGTGGTGAATGGGTGTCTGAAGTTGTAGAACTTCGGAATGCTCGTTAACAGCTAGCTCTAGGTCACTCTCCTTCTCTTTTAGTGTTTTTCTTTAGAAAATAGTCTTCAAAAAATTCTGGTTCTAGGGAAGTAAGGGACGGCTTTGAACACTGGCTCGGTGCTTTGGATGATGCTGATGGTGGTGATGATGATGGAGATGATGACGGTGATCATGACAGTCATAATGACAGCTTCATATCCAAACTGTTCTTAAGAGGCGCAGGATTTTCTAGTTATGACTGAGGCGAGAATCCACTTTTAAGCGAAATACCTCGGCTTGAATGCAGTAGAAACACTATTCAGTCTTCGACGTTATTCAGCTAAGCGAATATAGTGAAATATTAAGGAAACCCCACGTTTCCCTGTAGAATGTCGTCACCACTCATACTTGAAACTATCTGTGAGTTTTGCGCACAGACGCAATTAAACAAAAGTTTAATCTACATATACAATGTTTTCGTTTTTTTTTCAATGACAGAAAAAAGTAAACAATGAAGTAACATCTATGAGAATCGCAAACGAATGTCAGTCAGATAACTCTCATTCAAATTGCGGTAATTACTGAGATCAACCGAATTACTGGCGCTCATAAAAGTGAAACAAAAAAGCAAGACAGAATGTCTGCCGACCAGTTAACCATTTTTGCTGCCCGAGGCGTGCAGAAGGTCCTGTCGACTTGTAGCAACCAAACGCTGTGAAAAGAAAGGTTCGAGTACAACTCAGTTTAAGAGGGTAACACCAAACATTGTCACCACTATTATCTTAACATTGACTGATGGACTGCTGAGTCAGGAATTTGTGATTAAAAGGGGGTCAGTTGACAATAAGATTCTCGGTATATTAGTGCAGAATGGGCAAAACCAAGAACCGAAGATAATGTGAGCAGAAACAGGTGAGCACACATATGCAATTCAGAGACACAAGAGAAAGTATGGTGATTTTTCTTAATTTAAACAGGGTTGTGTATTTACTAGAAAACTTTATTGCTGAATGCAATTTTAGCCTATATTTTACTTTGCTGTTCCGGTTGGATAGTCGACCGCTTTTGAAAAGCCTATCAAACATAAGCACAGAAAACAATTCGGAAATGCGACTCCAAACTAATGTGGACGAATGCCGAATTTCGGCAGTCGATAGCTAATTGACATCAACATCAGAATCGCCTTCTCAACAATTCATTTCACTATCACCGAACCAAGGGAATCAGCAACAGATAGTTTTTCAGTCGATCTAACGCTACGAAATTTCCCTTCCAACAAACCTGTGGTAGCAGCAGGCGACATTATTCAAGCTTGCTCTATTTTCCGACCAGTCCTCCAGGCTTCAAAGTCACACAGGGCTTCCGTGATACTTACGCTTTCCTTAAATCTAGGGATTAAATTTATTAAGTTATTCATATTTGTCCGCAAATAATCGTGTCAAATGACGCCAGCCTTCCAGATAGGCGAAAATTTCAATCTACCGGTTGGCCTAAGGGATTAACGTCGGTTCATCTTTCCGTTAAATTGCACACTCGGTTGCATTTTAGTTTGCTTTCCTTACCACGTACTGTTTGACTTCGGAGCGGATGGGCTGGAAATTATGTCAATAAATGGCGGTTTAAAATTTTGACGATCAAAGCTATTGATTCACAAGACTCACAAATTCAGTTCAGATCCAAATTCATCTCAGCATAACGATTCGAGACCAAAGTCTAACGGTGTACTACACCCAGAATTTCTTTCCATTAAAAACCCAGGTTTTTTATAAAAAGTTGAACACTCACCACTGTTCCCGGTACTGTTGATGTGGTGCCTACACAGTGCCCAAAAACACTGCACTATGAAGGATTCTATGGTTCTTTGTGAGATTCAGATTTTTGGTATTTGTTTTGCAACCAGAGAGCAGCTCGTATGCGGACGTATTTGGGAAGGTCGTGAGCGGACATATTTGGTGACTGCATTATTTAAGAGTACAAGGTTGCATCGGCTAACTCATCAAGTTGAATTTGGCATGCACAACCAGCTGCGAAGTTGACTTGCATAAATATTTCCTTGTGTCGAATAGCATGTAACTAAGCTCTCTTGACACTGTACTGTTTGATACCAAAACACAGCTAGATGGTCGTCTCAAAAGCACAAGACTCAATCACAGTTCCCCAGGCAGCAACACCAGCAATACCGTAGAAAAATATTGCATAGCCCTCTAGTTTGTTTTTCGTGATGAATATGCTGTACCTCAATAAAATTCCAGAAAAGCTCTCATAATATTCATAGCTTTTCGGTCCTTACCGTTGTGTTGTGGATGTTTCGCAAAAAGGTCTTTCAATTCTGTCTCTAGCACCATCTGACTTCACCCAACGAGAACTGGCTTTTTGAGATGTCTCCTTACCTTTCTTATACATTATACGGTCAGAGTGGACGATGGTGATGTTGATATTCCGCCTAATTTGCAGTCATTTATAGTGTTGATGGTACGTAAAAACCCACTGCCAATTTTCAAACTCCGAAGTATTCGAAGACGACCACCTAGTTGCTTCATGTTTCCACTTCCAAGCTTAGGATGACGCAATTCTGCGGGACAGTGCAAAAATTTGCTGAACAATCAGCCATTATCAACTCTAAGCGTTCTACTTCATTTTTTGTTTATCGACAGAGTAGTTCGAGCATAATTTGTAAACATTTCGAACCAGATTTACTACGGCAGGGACGACCGACCGACCGAATATACTTCTACATTCTGTACTGAAAAGTAAATCTTTTCGAAAGGTGAATCGGGAAGTGAGAGGAGATTAATTCGAGTCTTCCCCTCGAATCACAAATGACTCGGAAATCAATAAATGCGGCAAGTTTTAAATGTCAGCTAAGGGTCAGGTGAGGTCACCGGAAAATTTCTGATTGGGCCATAACCAAGCGCACCCAATTAGGCAGTTCAATCTAGTAGCTTGAGCCTAGTAACTTCATGTGTTCCAGTATGCATGCTCAAACAAGTAAGTGTGAACTGGTCGCCTGAACGCAAGCATTTCGACTGATTCGATTATTCGGTGAAGTAGGAGGAATCAGTGCATAGATGGTACTGAAGTAATATTTCCCCATTCACTTACGTCTGGCGACCAGCCTGAATTTTGTGCCCATCAAGTACGTCACCAGTGTGAACTGTTCAGTCGCATCTTCAAACAGGTTCGGTCACAAGCTAACGGCGAGTTGGTGGATTATGTAGTGAAGTGATGAGATTCATGCCTCTGCAATGTCAGGTGATTCAAACACTAGACAAATCAGATGGCCAGGTATTACTCCCGGTTGGTGATCTTTAACGATGGAGTATCCAGTCCCATGAACCACTAAGATTAACTCTGAGGAATCCTCGGATGCACAGCCACTGCAGTAGCGTTTTAAAATTTACAGAAACTGCCATCCTTGAGAGCGAAGCTCAGTTCATGTTTATATGTACTGACTACACAGTGTTAGTGTATGGTAATTTGGTGCCTGGAATCGACTTATGAGAGCACCGAAATTTTATAGCACTCAGTGGTTAACCGGGAGCACAAAAGTTGGGCATTGAAAACCTTAAGAGTCTCAGATCATGCAACGTATCAGCTTAGAAGTTGCATAGAATGGTTTGCATTCGAACTGGCATGGGAAGCTGATGAACAGGCCAAACTCATGTTGAGACCCAAATATAGTGACTGATGCGTACCTCGTTTGCTTCTATGACTGCGGTCCAGTCACGTTCTCCAATTAGTTTAACTGCTTTAACGAGCATGTGCTTCACTTTTTCTGCGGACTTCTTGAATGCTCCCAGAACGGCGCTAACGCATACCTGAAAAAAAGTAAAGCACTTGTCATTTATCATTGGTAATCTAAAATGGCAAACATTCTAAAGACTGACTTAAGTCCAAGGACATGACATCTCAGCGAAACAAAGGGAGACAACAAATGAAAAAACAGTTTGTCACTTTTCAAGGCAGGCGAGCAACGCACTGAGTAGGTAGGTGAACATTTTAAGGCACAAAGGCATAAACAACGGCTTAGGATGTTTTGTCCGTCATGCCCACCAGTCATTGTTTTGTATCTGCTACACAAAAACTGAATGTGCCAGAGCTCAATTCTGGGCGTGATGGACTAGAAGGAATGGGGAAAAAAGCCTTGGCCCCTCGTTAGTTTCAGCGGAAATAACCCCACATGTTAACGTAACATTTCTGGAAGTGAGAAACAGTAGGCATAGGTGGTAGTGAGAACTTAGAGAAAACTGCTTGGATGGGACCGGCCACGAGGCCTTCGGAATATAAGGTTGTGGAGTCAGGTCCCCTAAAAAAACTTTTTCTTGGGGGTGGCGGCAGAATGCTACATGCTAGATTAGCACAGTCACCGCTGTCCGAAGGCAAATACAGCAATACCGTACGTGTTGGTGAAAAAAATAAAAACTCCAAACCGTCGAAACCTTAGCTTCACGAAGAATAACAACAACCGAAATACTGTCGCCTCGAAACTAACACTGACCTCCTGCTCCTCATGTTTCCAACAGTCATAATCAGTGACTATGGCAACTGATGCATAGCTCATTGCGGCCTCGCGTGCGAGCGAAACCTCGGGAACGAGGGTCATGTTCACGACGTCAATCCCAAAATTACGGAAGATTTGTGATTCCAGCTTAGTTGAGAAACGTGGTCCATTGATCGTAACCGCGGAGCCACGTGTGTGAACACAGGGGTGGACATTTTCTGCAGGTGGGCCTTGGTCACGGTCACAGATGGTAAGCGACATGCCTTTGGCTGCATCAATGAGCACCTGAAATATCGTTAGGTGTGGAGTTAGTGAATGTGACAAGGATTGCGCACATTTATCCAAGTAAACCACCCGCAAATGTCACTTACTCCTGCTAAGCAGAAAGAGTGAAACCTGGCACTGACAAAGAGTTAAACGGGATTTTCTTAGCTGAGACTGGTTTCGGAAAGGTTAATCTTGTTCTTATTATTTGTCGTAATTTAATAGGTTATATTTTTCAACATCAGGTCAGCGTATCTCAAATCCCATGGATTCGACCTTTTGGGACATCAACGAGGTTATCACTTGGTTTGACTTCCTTTGATATCGACTCATTTCCACTGGATACCCTGCATGGCAACATCATCATGCTACTTTAAGTAGACTGAAATTCAAGGCCTACGGCTACAAGTCAGCCCCGTACCATAGCTCTTTGTTTTCATGGCAATTTAAACAGGAGTTGAAGTCACAACCGGCTACCAGGCCTCTTTTCAACAACCTTATTGAATCAACAGATTTAACACTTAGGTATAACTCGGGTAAATTTAAAATCAATATAGAACCAGGAGGTGACCGAAAGAAGTGCACCAGGGTGCATTGAAGCCATTAGCAGGTATACATTCGATTGCATGAGAAGATAGGATGTTGCCTAGTGGTTGTGGTTATGCGAATTTCTTATTGGATGATGCATCAATGAACCACAATATTTCAAGTTCTTTCCCTCAAGTATTATAAACGCATTTACCAAGCGATCACACAGTTGCATCAGGATATTTGTTTACGATACGTGCTACTCATATGCACGAGACAAAGGCGAAATGAACAAAACTGGGTTGGACAATTTCAGAGCTATAGCCTAAGCAATGGCAGGCAGGAAGCCCTAGTATGAGGTTGGACCAGCTTGATCCTACTGAGATTTCATGTTAGTATATTCTGGCTAGACCTGAATAAACCACCTACCGTAGAAGAATAAACAGGACGCTGAGAAATACAGATGAATACCGAGCGTTACTGAAAGACTCGGCAATAGCGGAACATGCACTAGACACGGGACACAAAGCAGATTTAGAAAATGTTGAGGTTTTGAGGTGAGGACTACGGTCCACGTCACAGAGACTGATGGCTGAGGCGGTGGAAATCGCCAAGCATCCCAGTGTAACTAGGATAGACGGTATGGAACTGGTAAGCGCGTCGAGAACGGTCTTGGATCAGCCGAGCTGACACGTGTTGGTGTGCGGTTATCGGACTTATCAACACAAGTAGCTTAGATCTGAATTGCACTTACTCTCACCTTCACCCCCCCCCCCGACCAAATTGTCGTAGCGCTCACAATCCCACACAGACCAACGAAATCTACCAGTGGCGCCCAAGGTGGATCATCAATTGAAGCACCTTGACGTGGAAGACTAAGGAACCAAACTCGACCAAAAATAGTTTGAAACCACCTTTAATCGACATTAAACACTGAACTAGTGTGCTAATCTGAATAGGCCTTACTGATTGGTACTCCGTCTGTCTTAAAACTTGGCCAAATTGGTGACCAGTTAACTTGGCCTAATGAAGCCTTTGTGTCACAAGCGCCCAATTAAAAACTACCGATTGTTTACCAAGCCCATATAAAACCACCTACCGGTAAGAGGAGGAATGCCCTTCGCTGCGAAGTCACTTATTAGCAAACACGAACTGAACGGTTACAAGCCATTAAACATGAAAGTAAATATCTCATATGCACACAGTTTTTAAAGACTGAAGATTCTCACGCGTCTTCTTGAGCTTTTCTGGGTATTCATTAACTATCACACAACAGTAAACGAAAACTGCAAAGCGGCTCCACAATTTCCCATCAGATTCGGGGACGGAGCTTGGACACCAACCATAGACTACTCAGTAGTACACACCGTTACACCGGTACTTTTATACCTCTGTAAAAATATATTCTTCTGCACCTACTGTTATGCTGCTGTAGCAGCATTGCTTCTAACCTACACGCACCACACATGTCAACGTGTTTTCAGTTGCGGAGACAAGGGTGCATCACATTCCGTCCCATGGGAACTTAAACACTGGCCATTAACCCAGTAAATGAACAAAACCGATACGTGAGTGGATGCGCTTATGATGAGCACGCATTTTCCCCACTAATTAACCCCGCGATGAATGTGTGCGTGACAGAACTAGAGTAAATGGTCATTTCTCAAATGATCTGTCGAATCTTTGTAAGGAGTATCATTGTTTCCAAGGTCACCTTAGTCGGCTTGTACGCGTCAGCCCACAGAGGTAACTTTCAGATTGCCCATCCTATTCATGGAGTCAAATAAACCTACAATACTCTAAAAACCTTCGCCTCCTTGACTGTTCAAGAACATCCCAAAATCCACTGGTAAGCGATTCACATGAGCACCTTAACCTGAGTTTTCATCGATTGCAGAAAGGATATTGAATCTAACTTGACCGATGGGTGACCAATGTGCTTTTGATCCCCACTTCTTTTGCTCATCTGTGTCCGCTACTCACCTCACCGGAAAGGCCGTCCTGTTCGACACTGATATATTAGCATATGTCCGTGTGTGTGTGTATGCGCCGCTGACTTACTTACCCGCGTGTTCGTGCACGTGTTGACACCACGAACGTGGGCAATTGAGGTCTGTTGTGTAAGTTTGCTTACCTTTGTGTCAACAGTGTCGTAGATTTTTGAACCCAACTCTTCCGTTTCATATTCGGGATCGTTAAACCTATGCGTGACTCAAAGTTCAGTATCGGGAACCTCAACATGCGATCTGGTGTTCCCGACGCATAGTTAGAGTTAATGTAGCTATCGGAGAAGTGGTACTTCATAGCTTGAGAGTTAATAAAATAGATGGGTAGTAAGATATTCAAGCACTTGAATATATAGTAAGTAAACCATAGATAAAAATTGGAATGAAAAACATCAATCAGTGACGCTTCTCTGAAAATTTTCAGGTGTCAGGTTGCTTGCAAATGTTTAGAAACATGAAGTAACATTAGCTGAGCTGTGTGAGAATATTCAGCTAATTAACTACTCCTAGCTGTTGAGAACTGTCTCCTTCTAAATACTATACTGTGATGGGCATCCACCCTATCTGATAAAGAAAATTAGTCAGCAGGTTGGGGCTAGGAATTTCGGTAAATGAGATTCGGTGTACGGACACCGTTTTTCTACATGTTTTTCCTAGAAAGGACAGCGTTGTCGTAACCGGAATAAACTGATTGACATGCCCTAAAGCCGGGAAACAGAAAGGTTACCTGGCGTGTCTTCTCGCAGAACGGCTTTCCCATTGGTGTATGTAACACACCTTCAAACACCGGACGCTTGCCGCCATAAAATGTCTGTTCGCGTCCCCGAGAGAAGTCCAGGAATTGATCTAGGATGAGGAAGTCTCCAGGGTGCGTGTAATCTTGCAAACCACCGCATGCTGTTGAGGCGAGTATGTGTGTGCAGCCGACAGTTTTCAGTGCCCAAATATTAGCACGGTAATTGATATCACTCGGAATAATTGAGTGATTCCTTCCGTGTCTGAGAAAATATGCGCAAAATACAACTTCCATTCAGTTCGCTTATCACAACACAGTCAGGGAAGAAAAAATCACCAATTTTTTAGGCAAACGTTCTCGGTGAAGAAAAACAAGGGGCTCTCTTAACACACCCATTGGCTATGATCTCCAGCGTTTCCTTGTGCGCGCTAGACTGTGTATCACTCTAGTTGTTCAGCCAAACAAACATGCGGAGGATTGGTGGTGGCTTCAGACTAATATATATTAGCATGGCTGAAAATCGCGCAAGCTTTATGCAGCAGTTACATTCTTAAGTATATCCAAGATAACAGCACTGCGGCAAGCCCTTTGCATTATAAGGATTAGCTGGCCAGGTAAGAAGCAAGGTGCAATTTTTCCCAACACAATTGAGAGATAGTGGTTACTGGTCGTTGGTTTGTTCGCTGAGCTGGGCAATTTGGCTGCAAACTTTTCATCATCAGTGCGTCGTTAGGGAGCGCAGCGATAGGTCAGTGGTTGTGCGGTGAGTAGGGTTGCTTGTGTGTTAATATGCATGTTGCTAGCCGGGGCTGACCTTTAATCACGATTAGTTGTTCGGTTGGACGGTTTCATTGGTTGCTCTGGTATCCTGTGTCCTGATTGATCGATGACAACGTGACCTTTGAGGTTGACTTCCTTGCTCTCATGCTCTGGTCGACGCTGGAGTAGCCTCTGTCCTCGACCCCTCTAGGTCCCAGCTTGTGACCCTGGTTGATCGGACTCCAAGGGGTTTCTTGGTTTGTTAAACCGATATTTGGCTCTCCTTGAGTATTTCGGTTGGGATATTGGTCCTTTGTACGCAGTGGTGCGTAGATTGGATATAGTTCAAAGTGTCAGTTGATCGAATCCGCCGTGGAGTACCATGCTTCCAAGATTTTTGCGTTTCCTAGATATAAGTTGAGGCCTTCTTGGTCAAGGATACGGAGTGATATCTCCTGACGGCTCCGTTATTTTCCTCCTAGTTTGTCCAATGTAAAACTTGTTGCAGTTGACTTGGTATATCACAGTGTTCCTCTTGGTTTTGTCTTGGTTGTCCTTCGGTTTCGAGATCAGTTTCCTTAAGGTGGCATTCGGTTTGTAGGCTACCAGGATTCCTCTGTGAGCTAATACTTTGGTTGTGATTTCAGATATATTTTTGATGTAAGATAGAACTACCCATCTGTTAGCTTGTTCCTATTGTTTCTGTCTTCAAGCTTCTCTTGATAAAATTCATTGGATATCCGCTGTTCTGGACTACTCTGAATAGATAGTTTAACTCCTTCCTCTTTAGTTCTCTTGTGTTCCAACGTGCCTCTGCCCTCTTGAAAAGGGTCTGAACGCAGCTGTTCTTGTGGTTCATTGGATGAATGCTACTGTAGATCAGTATTTGATCCGTATGTCTCTTTACGGTATTCGTAGTTTTCCAGAGTCCCATCCAATTTCTGTTCACTAAAACGTCCAATAATGGTAATCCATTGTTCCTCTCCAGTTCGATTGCAAACTTGATATCATCAAACGTATTGTTGAGTAGTTCATGCGCGTTGTGTACTGAATCTCGTTTCATGATGACAAAGGTGTCGTCTATGTAGCGGATTCATAGCTTTGGATTGATGGTTGGCCGTACAACGTGCTCTAATCTTTGCATTACCACCTCAGCGATAGTGGATATCCCATTGGAGTCCCTTTCAGCTGTTGCCATATTTGTCCATCAAAGCTAAAGTATGTATCCATGCAAAAGTCCAACACCTTGCGTAGATCCTCGGGTGTCATGGTTCCTGTCGTGTCTGAATTATTCCGAAGCAGTTCTGTTGCTTTCATAAAGGAAACTACTCACAAGGTTGCTGAAAACTCTTCGGCAGCCCACGACCGGTTTCGCCCTACTTGGGGCTCATCAGGTAGGCGTAGTCCCCGAGTTTCCATCAACTTTATGTTCTACTTGAACCCAAATTGGACTGATTGCGACAAATACACATCATAAACGAGAGATTCACTTGATTCTCCAGTGAAAACCAAATTGATTTGCAAATGAGTGTATTTGTCGCAGTTCTGTTGCTGTTTCTCTGGCGAGGTTGCGATTAATTGTATCAAACAGTGATGTGGCATCAAATGATTTCGTCGTTTTTCTATACTGAAGTTCCGTAGTTTGTATAAAAATTGGCCAGCATTGTTGATTGTGTGTTCCGATCCAGAACTTAAGTGCTTCAATCTTCTCCCTAAGTCTTTTGCTAAGTTGTTAGATGGAGTTCCGGCAGCGGAACGATTGGTCGCGGTGTTCTATCTTTGTGGACCTTTGGTAGTTCGTAGAATTTTGCAATTTCGGTCTCATCGGCTTTCATTCTTCTTCGTTCCTGGTTGCTTATCTCGTATACTGCTCGCAATTTCCTGAGCGTCGTGTTGATTCGATTGATGAGATCTGAAGTTGGGTCATCATTGTTTGACATGTAGGTAGTCGTGTGTTTGAGCAGTTGTTTGGTCTCTTCACCGTAATCTGGCTTGTCCATTACCACCGTGATGCTTCCTTTGTTTGCCGGTAACATTATAATTTTTTTCATGCTTTTGTAAATTTCTGAGTGTGTCTCGTTCTTATTCGGACATCAGTTGCATGGCTCTATTCCGTGTGATCTCCGGTACCATTGTCTGTAGGAGCTGTTGTTGGACCTCCTCGGACATTTCGTTTGATTTAAAGGTGTTTTATAAGCTTGCTAGGTAATCTCTGTGGAATGTGTCGTCGACGTTACTGCTGGTTACTTCGTAGATGCTCAACCGCAGATGGAAGAACAGTTATATTCCCCGATCGAAAGCTCGATTCGAAAACAATGGTGGTAGCAAGATCCTATGTGAATGGTCAGCATGTATGTTCTCATCAATTTACACCAAACATTTGGTAATAAACTATGAAAATGCTTCGTATTATCAGGATAAGTGGGGAACAAGCGTATATGATTATTCCACAGTGCCCTAATCACATCAACTTGCGAGGTGTTTGAGCACTAGCAAATTGTCATCATCTAATTTATCAGTGCAGTTTAGTACTCACTCACTAGTCTAAAGCATGTACAGCAGTCGGAACTAAAAGGGGTCTCAGATGGCTCGGAAAAATAATTCTGAAAACAATCGGTTGACCACAGTTATTCATTTTTCGCAATTCGGACTGTACTTTCAGCGGGAGCTACCCTAAGTACACATTATACTGCAGTTGTGTTGTTTGTAAAAAACTGGGGAAAAGTTCGGTTTAGAAGCAATACATATCCGTACCAAATGATCGATACTTGTGTATGAAGAATTCTCTGCAACCTTATGAGTAGTGCATTACGAAATAACTAAGTATTACTTGTGACCTAGGGGCGATGAATTCCAAAAGCAAGTTTACTTTTTGCACAAGTTCTAAAATTGAAAACCTAACATATTATTGGAAAACATTGCATCCCAGCTTTATTTTCAAGTGATGTACAGGCCATTTGAGTTTCTAGGATGGATTCTCTCAAAATCCTGAGATTGTGTTAAGTAGAATAACAGCTTGCTATGAAATTGTAATACATTGCTAGAGGGAGCCCGATAAAGCATCAGTGGCTTTCTGGAGCACATTGGTTCCACTACAGTGGAGAAATCACTATCACCTCCTTATCCGCACTAACAGTCACACTGAATCTGTGCACTGCCAAAGTAAACGTGTAAGAGATTAAGTACGACAGTTAGGTAATAAATGAACGGAAGTCCGAAAATTGTACGGTTTTGAAGTTGGTAGACGTCCCACGATTGAAACAGTGACCGAGCTAAAGTTAAGCTGTCCATCGAATAAGTCAGAAAACGAGCGTGAATTGAGCAGATGCAAACGCTTAACGTTGTATTAATAAAGTAACACTAAATCTCTTGACGGCCTACAGTTATTCTTGTCACACAGCCACCAACAGGGAGCATTTTGTGGCGGACCCTTAGCATTCGATCATGAAAGGAAAAATACTCGTCTCGATGCCAAACGAGCTGATTTTACGTAGCGTACCTGAGCTTTATCAATACTTTCGTAATGTGCATTCTAAGAACCCGGCTGTTGCAAAGAGAACGGAGCCGAGTTACTAAATCTGCTAAACGCCCTGTAAACACCATTCAGATTGATGCTACCCCTGGCGCTTGCTTGAGCCCACACGCACTCTTAAAGATGAGGAACCTCATCCACTATGTTGACTCTCCGCTGGAGTGGAACATTTGTCGTGCGTCGGCCTCTACTGTCACCACATCATAATCGTCCACTCTCCTGATTCAGTTGTTGTTTTTTTCATTTGAGTTAGCCGTTGCTCGCATGACATTCCGCCATGCGTCTTGAGAAGGCACCAGCCCGTGCACACACCAAATGCTGTGTACCGATCAGAACACTGTGTGTGACTGCCGATCATCTTCATTTGTCCAAACCCTCTTCCGGAAATATAAGACTGTGTATAAGCATGGATAAACATGACCAGCTGACGTCAGTATAGTATATCTGTAAACGAGACGATTCTGTTTCACATGAGCGTGCACAAATAAGTCCAAAATTGGGCTAAGAAAACAAGGAACAAAGTAGTAGCAGACAGGGGTTACGCAAACGAGAAAAACGAGCAACAAACAGGGTTTGGCACCACACGTTTTATCCCTAGTAACAAAGTGGCTAAGCAACGTGCTTACGCTTATAACTTCTCGAACGGTCAGTTTACACAAAATGTACCGTTGCACAATGGACAATGCGGAATTAGAAATGTTGGTAGTCTCGCTGGCAAGCTAGTGATGATTTTAAACATTCACAGGAAGGATTCATACGCTTTTATTTGGAAAAAAGTAACGTACGCTCTTTTGATCAATTTTCATCTGTGTGATATTTTCCGGATACAAAGTAAACTAAGTAAAAGCTGGCAAGCGTATTTAGAACATGCTAATAGCCCTGACTAATTAGCAGGACGAATTATTTAGCTTATCTCAAAACGTCAGTAGAAAACTGGGAACTTCAGATTGCTTGGAGGGAAATTTTATCAACTTCTAACGTTACCCGCAAAGTTAGCCGAAAAGCTTGCATGAACTGTTTTCAGTGCACAGGACTTTAGAGTGTGAAAATCCAAGTTAGCGCGCATCAGAGAATCGCCCTACACTACATTGAGCATAATTCGCAGTGTTCATTCCGGTGCACACTGTGGAAAAATAAGGTTACCAAGTGGCAGAAAAGATTATTTTGCTGTTGCGATGTTGCAATTAACTTTTTAATTAGGAAAGTGACAAAGTGGACTATTATTTCTGTTTGTGCACTGTTGACTTCCATTTCAGGACAGCCACGGAAAAACTAACTACAGCACCCTAACGTTCCTCGGAAATACAGGTGTACGATCAACACATTGTCGGTTTTGAGGAAAATTCGGACGAAAGTTGAAACCAGTTTCGGTTGCAGTTGTGCTTCTTGGTCCAAATCTGGGCTGGGTGGAACCGTTTCGTTATTTTTGCCAAACATTCCGCTAGCCTATAATGAGTGCAGTTGGAAGACTGTAGATTTGTGCTAATGGGGTTCAAAGCATTAACGATGGTCTCCACAGTGATCCCAACCTCTGTCAGGAGCCTCACATCTAGGGGTGATTTTGTTTCAAAATGCAGAATCTCTTCCATCTTGTGAATGTAGTCACTTATGTTCCTGAACGGTTTCAATTACGATCATACTGCAGACAGTTTGCAGTCAGAAAGCTTTTCAGGTGGAAGATATATCTGTATTGATGTTTCAAGCCATCGGGTTCCGTCATCGTTTGTGGCCCAGAGTATGCGTGTCAGAGGGGTAGATTGATGAAAAAAGCTTTCAAGCTACCTGTGTGTAGAAAAGATATACTTTTTCTGCAGAACTGAGTGTCCTATAAGTTGATTGCAAGTGCGTTTAGTTAATGATGGGGTTTTCTTTATGTCTAAGAATTTAATACCTATTTCGATAGAACTAGATTGGTTGAGTGACGTTTTACGTTGTTGGCTCAATTGCATGGGGTCTTATTCACCCGAATGGAGCATTAGTTCATACCAATTGAAGTTCGTCTAGAATAGATTAGCTTCTATGTATGGCAGCATGATATTGTCCGAGTCTGTTAGTAACGCTACCACAGTTATTTCTGATAGGTCTTAATAGATTTGTAGCTGTAGGACGCAACCAGCCTGTACGTTTGGATTTAAAATATCTCGATATGTATAGTTTGCTTCATGCACTTAGTCGTTGTTTGACGCTTCAGGCAAACAATGACATCGTACAAGCGTGGGCGCGTGCGCCTGTTCAGATGTGATAATCGAATTGGGTCCAGCGCGCACTGTTTGAGCAGTGGTAACACGCTCGCCTCGCGTGTCAAATGTCCGGAGTTGCAACCCCGGGACGAGCAAATATGGGCCTGGGGGGCGGGCCCCAACCGACGCAAGGATTTGTGACGACCCAACCTTAGTAGACCATCCTCATCTCACGTCCGTTCTGACAAAAATTACGCAATATGGCTTTAGTATAGTCTCACCGATAGTGAGCATCTGAGAACAGGTGCGACGAATACGGTTTGTCTGAAGGCATCTGCATGTGGATATCCAGCACCTTGGTCGACAGTTTCAAAAGGCCTATGCACCCGGGCTTCGACGTCTTGACGCTTGTCCCGAAATAGCATCCGTAGGCGGGGGATTCTGAAATACAGTACAATTTTCTGGAACACCTGAACACGGTGTGCGCTTGAGCGAGGTAATCCAAACGGAACGGTCGGTTAATTACCCGAGGAGAAATTTGACCTGGTTTGAAAAAACGTGCCAAGAGAACATAAACTCCTTTAAACACGTTCATTTCGCTCATAGGTGACAATATTTTACACAGTGCAGTGCTAGCACTACCTTGAGACTGTCAGTAGACGCGCTGATGTCATTCCTCAGACTGTAACATGCACCTGCCTTTTACTGGAAAGGTTAGTCTGTCCATTGTTTATAAAGTGACGATTATGGTGCACGAACACTCAACAGAATGATGCTAACATCTGAAAACATTTTCCATTCACTGAAATGAAAATTAGTTTATTTTGCAAGTCATTTGGAATTTTCGAAGCCCACGAGCGAAATGTTTATTTACTTGACTTCCGTTTGGCTGATGCCTGACCACTCATGTCTTTGAAGTCACACGATCGGTTCATCTCTTTCATACTGAACAAAGCGCATAAATTTGACATAAAGTTCCTCAAGCTGGTCTATGCACTTATTCCTTATCTCATTACCTATGGAAAAGAGTTACGACACTGCCTTCCTTTGTCAGAACAGGTAGTACTATGGGTGATGCTTGAAGCTCTCAATGAAGGCTAAGCTGTCACCACAGATAACTGTTTCACCAGTTTTAACCTGGTTCGGAATAAACTAGTGTTATGGTAACACAGCACTAAAATTCCCAATGAACTTAAGTCGCAATGACTCAGCAAGCACGGGAACATTTTCTTACGAAAATCCGCTGGTAAAAAATTGCTTTTGTCAACAAAACATGGACAAAACGTACGTATGGTTGACAATGTAAGAATCGAACTTCATCGATGGGGCAAAATGGGGGGAAATATAATTGACGCAGATAGTAAATAGCCTGTGACTTCAAACAACCCTACAATTTTGAAGACTTGCAAAGCCGAACGAGAGAGAGGAGGAGAGAAGTGACAAATTCGCGGGGAAACCTTGCACTCACAGTTAGAGCAATGACGTCAAATTTTCCGCTCGGACTATAATAAAATGACAAAGCAATACAATTTTGCGAATAAAAATTAAATGTCGATGCCAATTCAAACGGCGCACGACCTCTGAAGGACCAGTTTATGGGACATTTTTCTTGGGAGTTAATAGACCATTTCCAGCTCGACGCATACGCAGCTCGATGGGGAAGCGAAATCACGCATTCGCCTGGATTATGCTCTAACCCCTGCATAGTAAATTCAGGATAAGAATAGCCAGTAATGATCACGATACTACTGTAGTAAGTGGTTGGTCCTCTGAAAAAAGTGCATATCGGTGTATAGTGTCTCTCAATCCTACATAATCAAAGGTTTGTTATCCAAACTGCTTTGCTCAAAAGTTAGGCGGTGATTAGTTTCTACAGGTAGTGTTCATGGCGAATTCGGTGCGCCGACTCGAATCAAAGGAATAAAAAAATTAACATTCACTGCTGAAACAGCCAGAAGTCGACCGTATAGTAATGATCTCAAACGGTCAGTTAACATGCCATTAATAATTTACCTCAACTACTCACCTTGCAAGAACTGCACAAGGAACGCGGCCTATCATGCCTTCGATAATGCTGTCCGATGGGTCGCCGAATGTGGTTGTTACCACACGTTCTCTTGAATATTCCAGAATATTCGGGTCGTTCATTCCAGACCCTCCGATAATACCCACCTTTGGATTCGATGTAATTTGCAATGCACAAATGACCAGGTAACTTGATACCGAAACAAACGACACATAAAAACTTTCAAAATGTAATTAAAGATCCAATTTCTCAGTGGGAGTAATGTAAACTAAACTTTTGAAGAGAACTTGGTGTTACGGGTTGAAACCTACCCAGGTTTAATATTGAGAAAATGAAAACGAATACTTCATACGCCATCCTAGGTACATACAAACGACGCAAAATTACGGTGTCGTCTATGCTTAAAATCAGGTAAGGACGCTGAACGAAGCGACTGGTACGAGAGAGAGGGAGCAAACCTGCGGTATGATGCATTTTGCACAAACATGTTTAGCTTTGGTGTATTTCCGTTCATCAGTATCTATATTTGATTATTTTGGCTTATAACTTGTTTGCAGGAATAGGTTTTGTGACCCAGTGATCAGAAAAAATCCTTTACATCCAATCCATGTTTGCAATATCCCGTTCTGTTTTTATTCGCGCTGGCAAGCGTAACTTCTCTAAACCAATAAAAAATCAGGTCTTATTACACTGAACCCACCCTGCACAACCACATGTCTTTCTTTCCACTCAGTTTGTATTAGTGTGTTTCTCTTATTTTGATCCTAATAAATACCCAGGACTAGCGTGAAACTGTGGCAAAGGCACCTAATACCTCAGCAAATTTTAGCCACGACATTCGAGTTGTGGCTGCTTTCAACCAAGATCTCCAGTTACTGTTCATATTTAGCCGAATCTGGTCAAAACATTTTGAAAGAACTTGCAGTTTTCTGTTCAACAATACACAAGCATAACACCAGTGCTAACATACCGTCTGTGGTCACATGCTGCCACAGAGTCGTCCGAAGTTCGCAAAAGAGTGTTTTACAGAGGCAGATTTAAAAGCTTCCAAAAGATGTCTTGGAGCTCTTCAGCCTGCTGAGAAATTCATGTTCCATTACTTCCACTCGAGAGCCTTTTTTCGGTTAAACTGGCGTTAAACCCGTATTCATCCTCTTCATTCAATTTTACAGTGAGGTAGTCATTAAGGATTGCGAAAACGTTGTTACAAAAATTACTGAGGTGTCGCACAACTGAAATCTGTTCTGTGAACATTCTGCGATTACTTATAGCTCAAGGAAAGAAAAGTGCAGTTTCACGTACAAAATGTCTAACTTTATTCTCAGCATGTATGAAGTCGCCGGCTTTTAAAGAAGTGTTCTTCTGTTGTACGTATTAAAGATGCTACCTGTGGTAGGAGCTAGCATAAAAACTGCGACAACAATTCAAGCAAAGTGGTAGTAGAATGGCTCATGGGTACTGCAGTCCAAAGAGCTTGTTCAAAATCCCAGAGCAGTCGCTTCCAGTCTGTTCTCTTGGGTTTGCATGAGTTGCTCACTTATCATCAGCAGGCCGCAGTAGTATAGTGTGATGTGACAAATACGTACGGAATCGAGTGCCAGCACCGCCCTTTGAATCTCTGCCGAATAGGTAACATATAAATCAAGTTATATGCAGATTTATGACGACCCCGATTGTGACGGAATAGTGCTGTCAATTTTTTTCACGAATCATATTCATTCCGAACTCACTGCATTCTTATTACATATTAGACATTCGCTTTCGTGCAAAGATATTCAGTTCCATTGGTTGCTGGAAGATTCCCATGAGAGGGCAGGGTGATAATGTTGCTATGTTTCAGATATCATACTGATACCGGATGCGTTCAATAAGATGATAAAAAAGGCTCAGCAGATTTTTCAAATTTTAGGAATCAGGCACATTGCCATTTAGATAAGCAGCCATTAAAACAAGATATATCACGGAGATCAATGAGCCAACAAGCAAGCAGATGTAATCTTTGTTCCCGCATTCAGCCCACGAAATCAATATTGCATCCATTCAACTCCAAGTGAACTCGCAACCTCTTAAACGCCTACTAAACTGCTAGCTTCCTAGAGCAAGTATAAGGTGATGTTGAAGAGCAAAATGAATCCCAAGTATTTAACAACTCAGTCCTGATAAAAGTCGGATCGAAAACTAACTTTGACTTTTCCCATTGATATGCAAATGATATCAGACCCAGCTCGGATAAAATTATTGATAGGTAGCAGACGTAAGCGACCGCAAAATCTTCCAAAAGTTCAAAAACAGTGGCGCTGAAATGCAAACGAAAAAAATGACTTTGGGATTTAGCTGACCAAAAACTCATATCCTAATCTCCAGTGGTCGGGCTGTTGAGTCGATGTTGACAAAGCATGCTTAGTTTGTTCAGGTATGATCCGAACCACCATAATGCAAGTCCATCTCCCATAACTCCAGGGTGATAATCACTCACATCCCAAGGGTATCCTGTAGCTTTTACAACCCACTCGACAACTGAATGATACCGGCTAGGTACCTCTTTCAGGCTGATCTGAGAACTTCTGTGTTCGAATACTTTCAAAAGCTACACCTTTCATTGACTGATTCGCTCCTAATTCCACATTCCGGGTTATCCTATCGTTGTATGCACGCTTTGAATCCGATCCGAAGGGCTTTCGAATATCACTGAAAACCAGTATCATGTTGTGATTGTGCTATTAGAAGAAACCGTGTTCGTCTGATGGTACTGTAGTGCACAGCGCTCAGATTCTGCTGGTTTTTAGTTAAGACCCCACAAAGTCGAGCGAAATGAGCTGAGTTCATTCAACTAGTCCCAACTCTGATTCAGGTCTTAAATATCCGTGATTTCGTTTGCCATTGATGAGGACAGCTATGAGCTCTTCGGTACTTGGATCCTTAAGGAAACGAACTTGAGTGCGATCTTTGAAGTAACTTGTGACACAATCAGGAATCAAGGAAATGGAGGTGGCGAAGTGATTCATGCAGCCGAATTCTGGCATTTGTAGTTTTCATCGCACAACTGCGACAACCATAGTGGCATATTAGACAGCAAAAGATAATGCCAGGCATGCAAATGAACGAATGCATTTAGGACAAACGCCACAAACAGTTAGGCAAAACGATGCTTCTGACGTAAGATAAGAAAGAGGAGGTGTAGGCTATCAAGGGTATCAAAGAGTTTTCAAACTAATTTCTGTGAGTATGAAACGAAAGAATATACAGAAACAAATCAGCTGAAAAAATAGTTGATAATAATTTGTACAATGATAGCACGATGTATTGAACGGATTGTAGAACGGTTCACTGAGCTTTCCGTTCGGTATGACCAGAATCCGCATAAATTTCAGAACAGTGAATTGCAAGTCTTCAAACAAACTCCACTCTATCACCTGAGAAGATCAGTGATCACGGAGAAATCCATAGTCTCTAACAACTTCCATACCTTGGACGATAAACTCATTAATTCGGCTACTGCCCCTTAGATAGAACCCATTTTAAGCACACACAAAATGTGTTATCCGTTTCTCTCCCTTGAACGGGATGCTACGACTGCGCGAATTCTAAACTCAACACCAAATCAGTTAAATACAATGAAATTTTTCAATAGAGAATTTCTAAACAAGGTATTTTTAGTTTCCAAAATCCTTGTCAATAAATTCCTAACAACAGCAATTTAGGGGTAAAACATAACAAAATCTTTCTCGTGAGCCAGAACCCCCCCGCTAAAGGAGATATTGTGGCCAACTGACACGTTTTATGTAACTAATATCCTGTGTTATACTTTCCGCCTTGTGAATTTTTGGCTGACCGCGTTCACCTCCATTAATTTTTTTTCTATAGATAGAAAATCATCGGGCCTCGTAAACTGTCACATAGGTGCTCATCGAAGAAACCCTGTCTGGTGTACAAGTGAGCGAACTAATCGGACGAAAATAGTTTGTCAACACGAGATGCTGTAAAGTAGCTGCGCGTCATGGCCTCCTATTTATAGTGTATTCGCTAAGGAAAATAAATCATGTTTCTTCTAGGGGAGTACAGATGAAGAGGCCGCAACGCAGACGTTTAAAATTGATTCCTTTATGCAATTTCTGATGCATATTTGTCATCAAAGGTGGCCAAGTTTAAACCCGAGAAAGGATGAAATGACCACCCGGTAATTAATAACCTGCTTGTAAAACTCGAATTCCGCTATAACACCTGCAGCTGGGATACTCAGCTAGGATACTCACCCGGTGAAAGTACAACCCTAATGAAATCAGTATAATTTTTTTAAACGACGTTATGTATACACTGTGTGTTGAAGGGAGAAATAAGCTCTCGGAAGTGTCGCCGAATTTTATTGATACTACCATGTTTTCAACCAGCCAGATGCCTTTAACGAACAAAACATTTCCCCTGATTTCTTGTATAATCAAAAACTTATTTATTATGTATTGTGTCGAATCATGTTAAGGAGATTAGAAACTCATACATCAATTGCTATAGGGTATCTGAATGCGTAACGACAATATGCACATAGGGAATTACACATTCTAGCGATCGGCAACTGTTATTGAGGGGCTTTCCTCTAAGGATTATTACTGGGGATTTTTTTGTCACCGAAGATTTCAAAACATGACCAGCCTGCACGAGGGCACAACAAGCTCCAGTGCTTTACACACCATGGAACAGTAGGCGGACTGGATAATTTTCTCCGACCTGGGTCTGCAAACTCGGTACGGGTGACCTTCATTGTGCTGTTGATAACCTCAGGGAAACTTATGAAATTCCGTGTTACTCCATTCTGATACATATACCGAGGAAAAGCCCGCGTCTGTGCACTTGTTCCATCTTAACGGGGTCCGTTCAGACGTGAAGAACAAGCGGATCAATATGGATTTGCATTAACACCCCTCTTCCTCTCTTAATGCAAATATTCTGGTGTATCCAAACCACAAGAAAAAAGCGCTTAACTCGTGTTACGTTCATTCTGCGTTCATCAGTAGAACACATCCTTGATGATGAAGAATTGGAATACCGAACATTCGTCTGATATTCGTCTGGCATTCATCTACAACTATTCTACTAGCACATACTGGGCGCACCTACACTACTATGGGGCAATAGGACCCAAAATTCATCAGCGTCGTGACGATCCATGCCACTCCGTATACAAGAACTCTGTACCAAGCCAGTCTTGTTTAAATTTTTTTTCATTCCAACGATCAGAACAGTGTCGAAGAAGCTCAGAGATTACCGAGTAGTTAAAAATCGGAAACCGCGATATGCCGACAGATGTTCCAGGCTGTTAATTGTGCAAGCCTTGTTCATGATAAATTACGCCAACTCTCCGTAGATCAGAAAGATTTCAGTTCGTTGGAAACCAGTATACTGGTAGTTGATAAGGAAACTATGGTAAAAAATGCATGTTCGATCATATCACGTCTTCTCAATTAGCTTTTCGCACCCTCAGTGGCAAGGCTACAAACAGCTAAATGCTTTTCAAGGCTTACCGTAGTTATAGCATGTGGCTACTGTTCCTGGTTCCTGTCACATTGCAAATGTCATAACAAATTTCGCAGAATATGTATACGAAACAGAACACTCGAAATAGGATCCGTATTTCTTCTGGCTGCAACATAGGGTTGCAGCTACGGTTCAGTGGATCATCGCCCGCTGGCATATCGTCGTTGTAAGTTGCCTTGTTCATGTACTGCAATTGATTTCTATTTTGTGAACGCGTCCTACTTTGTGAACCAAAGTGAAGTGCTTGGTCACGCAGTATCGCAGTGTAACACTTGGTCATTCAAACAGATGTGCTGAACCGATCTGCGTCACCGGACGATAAAATACCGATGGTTTGCTTCTGACCGGCGCCTTATTTCACGTGCATTCGTTTTGGAACTGCAGACCCGTCTTATGGTTCGGGGATGCAATCAAACTGTTTGAGGTGGTAGTCCAGTGTTGAGGATACAACTATACATTCGAGTGCTCCTTGGACGCTCGTATACTTTTCTGGTCTAGGATACCTATATAACAAATCCACCTTGAGCAATGGAAAATGTACCTCATCGGCGACGCTGCGATATAAAATAGGCCACTGTAACCAATCGGATGAAAGAAAAAACACTGGTAGCTTGGGTGTGTTTATTGGTTTATGATCAGATGGCTGTTCATCTGTTCACCTAGCTTAGTAAACAAACTTGCAAGCGTTTCATCACCAAACAAGGAGACATCACGGCGCATTGACAATGTCTCCTCGGTTGGTGACGAAAAGTTTGCAAGTTAGTTACGAAGCTCGGTGAACAGATCAACAGCCATCTGACTGAAAAAACCAAGAAAGGAAAAATGGTTAAGTTTATTCACTTTCACTCGTAACAAGTAGTAAGTTGATAATGATATTAAGTTGGACAGTCCTGGCATTCTGACTGTAAGTTCATTCTGGCTAGCCCAAATCGGGAAAAAATAACCATCATCTTGTTTAAAAGTCGTGTTTTTGTGAATACTTGGCCCAACACATGTATCTCTTTAAAGTAAGCCCTATCGACGATGCACGCGTGTAGTCCAAAAAAACACCCACATGAAGAATTCTGCCTAACTAACTAGATGGGAATAAATTAAACCATTTGCGTGGGCCTTTTGAAAACAGTTACTCTCTGCTGGTTCCGATATCGGGCACTTGCCGATTATAAGGCTGGTCATTTCTATTTAGGTGTTGATCCAAAGCGGCAGTTCGTCTACTTTCGAAAGACCAGATTCAAACAGTTCATCGATTTCACAAGCGGGAGCGCGAGAACTAACAAGCTTGAGTTATGTTACAGCATAATCTACATCAAACTTGGTTCTTTTTAGATTTGGTTGTGATGAAATTTTCTGGATTCAATGCCCCGGTAGACTTAGTTCTGTGTGAAACTCACTATCTAGAAGTCCAGTTAAATATTTCACTACTGAGGACATGAAATCATGATTGTCCACAACCAGCATCGTCGTTCCTTACTACCCCTAGGTTTCAATATAATAACGATTAACGAGAAATTCATCCATGGTTCAATTGAATCTCCTGTTCAAACCGAATTAGTGTGCAAAGGAATGTATTCCACGAATTGTGTCTAATTTGGTACCAAGCGGAACTTAAGGCGGCCGGGAATTAGAACACTGCGCCTACTCTGAGTCCCAAAAGGGGTGAAACCGGTCGTGGGTTGTTGAAGAGTTTTTATCGACCTTATGAGGAATGTGTTCAGTCTAACCAAAATCTACCGATTGTTTTTCAGGCTTTTCTGAACTGATTACTTCTCAGTCGGTTCCAAGCGTTTGACAACTGAGTGAAGACAGGGAAACAAGTTTAGGTTCAAGGGCTCAGTGTATGTTCGGGAAAAGAGGCTGTCCTGCTGCCAACGTGAATTACCGGCAGAATCCACTCACGCCGGCAAGGGTTTTAAGGCACGTAAAGGTTGGTTCATAAATATGGCTCAGATGTTTAAACCAGATACATCCATGGCACATACACACCACTTCTGGTGGTTGCGCACTCTTAAGAAGTGCTCATTTAGATGTGCTACATGGTATCATTGAATTGTCAAATTCTAAAATCAACCAAGCTACAGTAAAATAGGCGTAAGTCCCATCAGTAAAGCGTCCTAAACGGAGACGCTTTGCCCACCCGCTACAAGTTAATTCACGTTTGCGGTCCTACCATCAACTTTTAAGGAAGACAGATTAGACCAGTCAGCGTACCTGAGGAGCGCATCACGCATTTTGCGTGTGGTCTGACAGACTCCATTCGTTTGACTAACCACCAGTGCCTGTTCGCACGCCACTTGTCCTTATCCAGGACTTTGTCAGGCACTGTCGCTTCACATCATAGCCCCGCACGTTCGGTGCACGTCGCTGTCTCTGCTTTCTCTGACCTAGTGTGTTGGTACTTTGTGTCAGCCATTGACGGAGTGACGTGCTTCGGAGGCGAAGTTTTTCATCACTTTCGGCTTTGTATCGTCATTTTGTGGTACGTGGTTAAACGCTATTTCGCTTGCGCCCGAGCTGTTGCTGAAACGGTAGCCAAAGGGCCGGACCTAGCGGTTGAGTTGCCGAGGCCTGTCCAAGCCATGGCAACAATGAAGCGTTCAAACAGCTTTATGCTAAAATGGCCAAACAGTCCGTCGTACTTGGGTTTGTTGCCGTCGTCAGGCTTGAAGGTTTTATTGCTGTTATGACTAGGGCAGGCGCCGTCAGCCGGGGGCTCAAGCCCAGACTAGTGTATCGGGAGCCTTAATAGCCATTTCAGCTACCGACTGGGCACAAGCGAAATAACATTTGCTCACAGGTCTTTGATGACACAAATGGAACTCAGGTCCACTGAAACTGTGACCCATCTGAGTAACCGTAATTTGACATGAGAGAGACTTTTGATCCCGATTTATTTTAAAAATCTTATCGGGACATCTTTTGTTTCATATCAAGACGTCCTCGAAATGATGTAGAGCCATGCTTTTCATTTGTGAAAGGTACGGACAAAGCCTGCCGGTCAAATGGCCCATGCCAGATAAAGATTATTTGGTCACCTGAAGGCGTGTGCAGTGGATAACTGATACCCGCGGGATGGATTAAAATGGTGCCACTCAGTAAAACGAGAGTTCGAATGATGATGGCATGAGTGCCGAACTTCAGTATATCTCCCATACCAAGGACAAAATGTGTCAAATGCATCAACCGTTCTTGCATAAGCTAAACTATGTTGTAGGTTTTCCATTTGTTTTCCTACTTCCAGTTACATTCACCAGTCGCTTACAAGCGACGTACAAGCCTTATTGGGTTTACCTGTCCAAGTCCCTGGGTTACCAGCCTTTTATTCGAACAGGTGGGTTCGATAGGTATGTGAAAAATAACTTGGCCGCATTTTGTTCTTGTAGCCCTACACTTCGTTTGACTATACTGTGCGCTGAGAGTTCAGACACCGATTGGTCTCTTTTTAAGTACAGCAACAAAGCGTTAAGTACATAGGGTTACTGACGTTTATTTTGACTCGTGACTACCATTTGTGACCTGTAGTCAACTCGGACACAAGCTTTGAGCGGTTACTTGTTTCGAACTTATCGACTGTCGTGTGTTGTATCTCTCTTGTTCGCGCTTATACTCAGATTGCTTCTGAGCTGCCTTGTGACTGCTTAGTCTATCACATTGAATGATGCATACCAACACAACAAGTAGCTAAGCGAACGACTGCTGCTATCTCTCTGCAACCTTTTTTTGATAATCTCTTTGTCACACCAGTCGAGTAAACGTTCGCACTTACCTAAGCTCGATGGTTGATCGCGGATACAACTTTGGTCAGTTAGTTCAGGTGAAGTGGCACCATACGGACTGATTTGTGGTGTGTGTGCCTGTCTATACTCCGTAGGACGTCTGGTGGTGGAGAGCCATTGCTGTCGCTCAGGTAACTACCACAACCAATACCCATAGGAGTCCAACTTGGCACAATAAAAACCTCATTCACGACCGTATAGTTATACATTGTCGCTGGTTGGCGCTTTAGGTATCACTGATTTATGTCGACAAAACTCGCATCGCGTGCATGTAGAAACCGTGTAAGTCGTCGGAGTGCAACTGGAACAAACACTTAAAAGCACTGTTGCAGTGCACATAAACCAAGATAGCATTTTTTATTAAAATCCTACGGAGCCCGTCAAGAACTCCTCATGAGTCACAAAAGTGAAAAATCGAAGGGTTGTGGTAATAGTGATATTCCTTAACGAGGGTGACTCGGACCGGTGTTGTCGGCTGCTACAGAACAGGTCACTCGACTTTGCTACCTGGATATCTCATGTGTGGGCAGTTAACGCGATCTGCCATGGGACCACGACCAGCTTTGCCAAAATAATTGAGCTCAGATGTTGTACCACGACAATCGATGACACGTCATCAGGACGTCACTTTGTTGTTTCAGAAATATGGTGGTAGATGGCATTCCACCATCATCTGACTCTGAGCACCAACTTGGTATGTGTCGGCTAGGGTGCCACGTTCTGCATTCTGTTGTTAGAGTGGATGATTAGGTTGGCGCCATTGCAGTGATGTCGAAGAACCTCTTGAAAGAAGGAAGAAACTTATCAGGACATCATAACTTTTCATGCTGACATCAAAAGGACTGTCGCTCATTTCTCTGTTAAATCTCGAGGACTTTTCTGGGGACATGTTTATGAAAACCGAGGGAAATTGTTGACCGATCTAGAAGGATCTCCAAAGCATCCAACTATGCTCACAACACTCACTGCAGGTGCTCAAAACATGTTCCGGTGTTCAGTTTACCAAAGCTTAGGTGGAAGTCTTGTCGCTTGGTTTAAAACTCCTGATACTTTCCAAACAAACTGACAAATCAGAGACGCATGTCCAGGTTAAGTCCTTTATGACCAAGTCAAAGAACTAGCGTCCACTTATCCAGATAAAGCGGCGTGGTTTTGATCGATACTTACGGACATATAAGACCTCTGCCGTGCCGCACCAAAATTTCTGTGTGGCATCTCAGCGTTACCAAGCAATTATACACCTCATGAAATGAAGGACGTCAGATTTCTCCAGTCAGACGGATGATCTGCTACAGTAGTAATGAGTTCAGCTGACTATTTATCAAAATGAGATCCATCCTATCAGCCGAATGAAACCATCACCTGAATACCACTCCAGGTTGAGAACAAATAACCGGAAACATCCACGGGTCTACTATCGAATCTGATTATGCCAGGATTAAACAACTTGGAAACCAAATGCTTCAACTCTGAAGTTCACCAAAGATCCGCGCACTCAATGTGTCAATTAAACTCATTAAACTAGCAGAATTTTACCTATCACAACTCACCGCATTTGCTTGTCATTATTTTACATCCTATGCAGACACGTTTCAACGTCATACTTTTGAAGGGTTCTTTGGAAGTTTTTGGATTGTTGGTGGAATATCGGTGGGTTCCAATCAGACGTATGCCATTAATTTTGAATCATTTTTCACCGACGTATTGCTGTGCCAAACTGTTTATATTTAATGTGAATCTGTAGTTAGCCAAAACATTTCAATGGGTATCCCACCTGCTCTACTAAAAGATCTTATTTAAGTCCGTAAACAGAATAATCGTTCTGATCTTGAAAACGCTACCTATTTTCAAGTTTAAGTTGTTGCCATGGTCATTCATCTATTCCCTGCATTTGCCGGCATACTGTTAGCTATGATAGAATGTGAGTGTGTGATAATATTGCAGTCATCTAAATTCACAATGGCTGTATTGATGATATCTTCATTTTCACTACAGCAGAAGCTTTCAGTTTATTTTTGATCTTCTTCATAAGATCTATACTAGTTTATCAGTATTACGAGAACAAGTTAAGCAATAACTCAGCATCTCTGGACATTTTCAAAAGACGCCTGGATAGCACACTAACCCTCCATTGTAAAACACTCCTAATGGCGAGAAAATTCACCCTTTAAGTCATGCAGCAATGGATTTTAAGCGCGACAAGAAGTATCCGCAAGCCTGAAGAACTAAAACACCTGGTACGCCCGATGAGAGAGTTATTAGCCTACATCTCGGAATCCAGTACCAAGCGATTCCGTTTTCAGTTAGGCAGCGAAACCCCTCATGTTGGGATTCAGCGAAGCAATGCTAATCTAATCAATTGGAAAAAGTTCGCAACCGATTGAGAAGTCATCGTTTCAGAAGGGCTTGGATCAGTCGAGCTGACACGTGTTGGTGTGCGGTTATCAGAAGGAGGAGTCATCATCTGAATTGCACTTCACCTCACCCACCTTTCCTCCCCCCAACAAGAACCGTCGATTGACATTCAACACTGATCTAGTGCGCTAATCTGAAGATCTCTTACTGACTGGTTCTCTGTCTGCCTTAAAACCTGGTCATCTTGGTGACCTGCTCACTTAGCCTAATGAGGCTTTTGTGTCAAAAGCAAAGCGGTGCTCAGTTAAGAACTATCGATTGTTTACCAAACCCTTCTAAAACAATGCTGATCTAGTTAAGGCAGTAGGTTGTGTGCGTAAAATGTAGCGACTCAAAGCATGTTTCTACCTGGTCACTACTCTCCGACTACTCTTCACTTCTTTGAATATCTTACCGTGTTTTATTCATTGTTATTTTCTTCAAAGCTATAACTGTGTTATGCATGTACGAACAGTGAGAGTAAAATGACTTTTAACATCTCGACACTTATTTCTTCACGCCTTTCCGAATAAGAAGAATGGTAACCGACGATGTCCACTATTTGCCCTCTGCTCGTCACTTTTCGGTTGAGGTCATCAGTCTACCCAGGAGGGCAAACGTTACCTTGGACTTTCCCGACTTAGTTAGACTCCTTCCTACTGCTTAAATGGGCATGCTGACCCAATCTGAGTTAAAGCGCTTTTTGTGACTGTTCATTAATAAAATCCATCAGAATATCCTCGTCGAAAGATAGATCCGACCGACTAACGATGACTCAAGGTCGATGTAGTTCATATACGCACCATATGTAGACAGATTTTCTGGAATTTTTCTGCCCGGGGACAACAGAGTTCTGAAGCTGCTGCGACTTTCACTCCGATTAGCCCCAAACATAGGTGGGCTGAGGTTGTACCTGCAATACTTGACGATCCTCCCCTCAGTGGCTTCTCGTGTTTCGTATCACTACAAGAATACCTCAGTCTGAAATTTTAACTAAACATTACCCACACCTCACACATCTAGCCTAAAATTTTACGATCTTATTGAGTCTGTTCTATCGAGGGTGATTCTAAAGCTGCCCTAAAGCAATAATATCGAATTGTACCTTAGCCTCACGGAGGAATGAAGATGGAAGTCAACTTCCTTCTGACTTACCCACTTGTTTCCCTCATCAGCTTGCGAAAGCGGAGCTCCTCCAATACAGCTCTCACTTGCAGTCTTCTATGAATTACTGAATCTCGATAGGTATCACACTCTTCCGTCTACTACAGGACCAATTTACGCATCGGGGTGCAGGTGACATAAAAACCCACTTTTTCCGCCTTCACGGAATTTCGGGATGCCCAATTCTAGGGGTCACATGATCTCTTTAGTTCTTCCAGGTACATCAGTTTTTGGGTTCAGAAAACCTACTGAGTTATAGGCACTTATTGTAAAACCTGCTTTCAGACTTTTCACTCAAGGCAGTATGAAGCAGCTGGTCGTGTTTCATTCATTTGATTCTTTAGAAACCTTCACTTCCTTCCATTTTGTTTTTCGTCGATGGTAGTTACCAGTATTAGTTCTGTTTCTTCAGAGCCTTGATTAAGAGTTGTTGCATTTTGCTTTGTGCAAGAGCGTAATGAGTCACATTATCATGATATAAAGTCCAGGATTCTAACTGGTATACCACTGACAACTCGGAATTCCTTCATCCAGCTGCACAGTTTTGAGGGCTGAGCTTCCCAAAAGATTAAGGAGTTTAGTTTGACTTGTTGGATTCGCCACCGGAGTTATTTTTCCCTCATTGTGGTCAATCACCATTTCCTAAGCTAGATGCTGCTGCTGAATGTGTCCGAAGATGCTTTCAACTACGTGCAACCCTGAGTGGCAGTGAACGTACTGAGCACGAACTTTTGATTCAGGTACATTCTTTGTGCGGTACAAACATAAAGTGCAACAAAATACCCCACAAAAGGTGCATGAAAGCACTGACTGAACAGGTCTCATTCGATTCCACATGTTCTTCAGCTGCCAAATCTCGTAGCTACCGCCAGTTTTGATAGCTCCTTGCCCCTCTCCCCACTTTTGCATTTTAATCAAAATGAATTCAACGGAGATATCATTTTACGATGGTGAAACTGGCGTCTGCACACTTTTGAGGAAATTATAAATAACTCAGCGATATTCGCGATTTTTCAGAATTCATAAGGCGCGGTTTTTCAGAATTCATAAGGCCCGGTTTTTGGGTAGTCCTCTCTGAATCAAAAGCCTAGAAGACAATGATAAAGACACAAACTGCGCACCAGTCCTTGGTCGTTTTTCAGAATTCATAAGGCCCGGTTTTTGGGTAGTCCTCTCTGAATCAAAAGCCTAGAAGACAATGATAAAGACACAAACTGCGCACCAGTCCTTGGTCGTATAGTCAATGGAGGCCTGCGTCAATAAAACCCTCCTCGATATCGTGTGGGAAAAAACTCCTGGTGATACTGTGCCCTTTGAAAAGGTGGGGATATCCTCCTTTTGGGAGTACGTCGGCGCAAAAATAATAGCAAATCTATATCAAGCTCGAGCCGCTGGTCCGTCAGCTCGTGCAATGTTATGTTCTTTCAGCCACAGAACCTATCTCAGTCATCTTACTCAAAGTGATGCAGCAGTTACAGATGAGCACTTTTGTTTCCATTGGCCATGATGTTCGGATTCATCAAGGTCAGCCCTCAAGCTTATTCAAGTTGGATGCAAGTGCACGAGTTTTCTTTGGCCTCATTTGTCCAATTCCGATACAGAAATGTTCTTGCACCAATATGCGCCAGTTTTGTGTGGTTGCCTCTAGCTAGCCAACCAACAGGAATACTTTTACAATCATTACCGTCTTCACTGAATTGCCTGGACCTTCGCTGTTAGATGAACGTCAAATGAAAACACTCCTTAATGGACTTAGTGGCCATCCTTGTACATGAATTCTCAGCAGTTTTAAATTTATCGACTGATTGTCGCACACTGCCAACATCCCGTAGTGAGTCAGATCACAGCATCGTAGAAATTACGCTACAAGCGGCAGAATATGATGTTTTGGTAGTGATGAAAGTTCAATAAGGTCTATTTTCACCATACAAAACGGAATAACCAGCATGTTATCTAATTCAGTAGCGGCTTGGAGGACTGAACAGTTTGCTTGGACTAGCGAAGTGGTTGTAAAAATGGATTTTTGGTTATCTTCCTCTCTTATATTCACGAGGTTTTAGGGACCAAACAGGTTGTCCCACCGTTGCAACAATATGTTTCACTCACCAAGCGAAGCCCGAGCGGAGAGCTGCAGGAGATTTTTTCGGGCTTCTCTTCTTCTTAGCGCAGTGGTTCTTATTTCGTTACGATAGGTGCATTCTTTTCGGTATATAGCAACAGATCACTTCCCCGTGGACGTTTTGTTAGGACAAATAATAAGAACACTATTCACAGCAATTAACCACAAGTAAATATGTGCTAACTAAGGGTCAGAGGCGCACTTCAGGAGTTGAAATTCCTTCAAGTCCCAATTCACCCATGAATCCGACCGATGCGATCGTTAACAAAGTTCACTGGAAAAACACAGTAGCTAGGACGATCAAAGCAAACTTCATACGGTTTGCGCTGACGGCAAATATAATGCTCACAGTAATTCAAAATTCCATAATCCATTAACTTTCTCTGTATCCGTTTAAATTTAGGAGTAGTAAGCACCTAAATGTGGAATACTCCACATCCTTTATAACCCATTATACACTTTCACCAGCAAGCGCACTCAACGGAAGGAGTGTAAAATGAAAGGTGGAAAGTGGTGGAAAGTTCCTCTCGACCCAACCTGAGCAACAACTCAGACGTGCACAGAAATGAATGCCTGACGTAACCATTAAGGCATCACTCCACCAAACTCAGCTATAATGGCTTTGACTCATGTGCATTTAACTGGTTTAGATGCATGTATATGTGCTTTTTGGCAGATGCTTAAGTAAGGTGGGCATCTAGTGGGTTCTGCGGGATGCCGGATTCCAGATCCGTAATGTGATAGCAGTGGGAATAAGTAATTGTTCTTCTGGAAAGTGAAGCTAGATGAGAAACATTACATGAGAATAATTACAAAGCCTACGTATGGAACCCTAAAATGGTTGTCTCATGTTGAAACATTACACCTTATGGCACGCTTTTATAGTGAGATGCCGCAAGAATATGCCGTGCAGGAGAACGTCGACCTCACATAGAGCAAAACACGTGCTACTTATAGTCATATGGCCAAATCAACACAGAAAACTCCCACCCACTTAATCTCTTTATTTCAGAGAACAACAAATGAGGTTAATTTTTATTCCCAAGCTTAATTACTAGTGTGTCCGCTAGTGAACAACACCCAAGGCAAACCCAAGCAGATCATTCTTCCAAAAACATCAGTAGAAAAGCCGTGTGTGGCTGCGAAGCAACTGAAATGTCATTTGACAGGACGCTTTAACCAGAAGAGTCGGGGTATAAGGCGTTGGCACAGGTAAATGTATGGTAGTGGTAATCGGAACTCTGATATTGAACACCTACTTAAATTTATCCAGTAGTACAGATTAAAGCTATATCCGAAGAACTGGCATTGTCAACACCCATTAGTGTGAAATGAGGTGCACACAAACCACTTAATAGTGGCCAACCAGGAAACGTTCATTAAGGGAACCCAATGATGGGCGTGCTAACAACGAAGAACATGGTTTTCAGTAGAGGGCATGAGCATTAAATTGACTGTGAAATTGTGAAACATACTATGATTTTTATCAGGCGGTCCACGAATCCCAACCATTCCAATACACAGTATTGCTGTCCTGGTTCCATGGACTTCCTTTTGGTTTCCGAACATCGTACTCTGCCTACAAGAAACATCGGGATTGTGTGCAAGGAGTGATTCCTCGAGAGGGAATCAAGAAATATGGAGCAAGTTCTATGTCATTTGTACCTGTTTAGTGAAAAGTTCTGTCTTTCAGTGACAAATGGCACAGTGTATGCGAAGTGTACGTTAGAATATTGAGTTAGCATGAACAAGTAGAATTGGCATAACGACGCATCAGTAAATTGTCTGCACGCTTCTTGTCGTTACCTGTTCTCTGGAAGTAATTTTTATAGTGTCTGGTTAAGATTTAATAACAGCAAAAAGCACAACTCATTTTGTGGTAGGAAAAGTGCGCTAAAAGTATCACAAAGTAATGAAAGGCTGTGCTGTAGACGGATGATGTGAGGAATGTGAAAAACATCTGCCGCTTTTGTGTTCTGAGATCATGCATCCTCTAAGACAGTTTTTTGTACCTTATTCCGTCCAAATATCAAGTGCCACCAAACCGAATTTCATCTTGGTCTACCAGAATTGAGTTCTTTCGTCTTAAACCGTCACATATTACAGTGCTCCCCTCTCCACAGAATACCTTGATAGAATGCTCTTCCTCGATGGAGGACACTGTGGAACGAATATAAAAATGAACCATCTTCCTAAACTGTTCCACTCGCTTCACATATGTGTTCCATGAGGTGGACCCTACTAGACTTACCCTGATTCCTAATCACTGCTATACATTTAGATCCAAAAATTAGGGATTTCCTGAAAGTTGAGAGCAAAGTAAATAAAACCCTGTCTGAAGGATTCAATGAGCATCACAGAGTTCAGCTTTTCAGATTACCCTCTGACTAGCTTGTATGCCCTACCATGGGTTAAGTCTTATGGAAGTTGACCGGGGATTAGGTCACACAGGAACAGTCTGTCATAGAAATCACATCCCAAAAGCGAAGATGTACACTGAAACTTTATTCGTTTTTCAGTTGTTTTCTTAACCTGATTGCTTTGTGTCACTCAAAAGGGGACAAATGCAAGTATCGACAAATTTAACCACTAAACAACTGATGACACTCAGGCTTGATTTTTCCTCGGTCAGTCATTATCCACGGTGAAGGCATCCAGGTTTATTGCTTGCAAATGTCTAGAACAACTCCTTACTTTAGCTCCTCTCAGACTACATCGCGCCTACATCGCGCCTACATCGCGCCTACATCGCGCCTACATCGCGCCTACATCGCGCCTACATCGCGCCTACATCGCGCCTACATCGCGCCTACATCGCGCCTACATCGCGCCTACATCGCGCCTACATCGCGCCTACATCGCGCCTACATCAGCTATGTAGAAAAATGCTATAAAAGTACAGTTCACTACGTGTGGTCTCCAAGGCAGGGCACTTCCAAGCAGACCACGTTTTTATTCAGTCCCAACATCGGGCGTCCTTCAGAGCCTGGCTGATTTCTAAAGCCTTTAAATAAGGCCAACATTCCAGGACACAAAGCAAAAATACAGACTTCTTTCGGTGTACTCTTCTGCTACCAAATGTATACAATGTATCACCACAGTGTACCAAAACAAGGAAGCTTAATTCAAGGTGGCACTCTCTGGAAATGGAAACATTAACTTTTGGTTTACACCGTATTCGAGCGCAGGTGGAATTACTTCGGACTGTAACCTCAAAGAGGACTATATTTTCAAAATAGTCTGATCTAATGATGATAAAGGCTGCTTGCGGCAGTATGTAGACTAATAACTTTAGGTTTTTGACGAAGAGAACATGCATATGAAATGTACTGGTCCGCTAATCAAAATAATCCGCCTTAATTTGACCGACTTCTGAACCTGTATCAACGCTTGACAACTTCATTTTCATGACATGGAAGAATTGTTGACGCCAACATTTGCACTGTGGAATCACTGATCTCAGGGTGCTTTCTATCATCCGTAGGGCGAAAAATTAAGGCCAAGTAGTTCCGCTTTCTTTTTTTGAAATGCACCGCTTTTGAAGTTTGTGTAACCGGGAGCAATGCCGTATCAGCATTACGGTCACTATTATTACTGTGAGTAGTAACAACCAGTCTCAGGAGCCCAAGTGATTCGAGGCGCCAAGATTACATACGTATTTGTTTTCTGTTGGTGAATCTCACTACGTTTACCGTTTGTTTATGCAACACACCATTCACCTGCAGTTGGATTCTCAAAGCCCCGTCACGAAGTTGATGTATCACTTCCGTTTATGCCTTTTTCTGCGAATTCTATTTTGCGGTTTAACATACCTTTTGTTACGGAGAACGACGAGAACCAACGTGCTCAGATACCGCATTATTACACTGAAGTAATTTCCATGAATATCATCCACAATTATAGGAAGTCCCATAATTTATTGAATCGTTTCTCACACTAAACACCGACTGAAGTTCATAGGACCATTATATGATCGACTTGAACAAACCTCGCGCAATCAAAACACGCACACAACAACAAATTTAGTTGTTGTTGTGTGCGTGTTTTAGACGCAACACTGGAATCATACTAGAATGACAGACCAGTGTCCTGTTTACGAAAGGGCCTGAGTGAATTGCTGCGTTTACTCGGGCTCCCTTGACCAGGTTTACAAAAAAACTAACCACCTCCACATTAGAATTTCCAGTAGCACTTTGCATGACTTTCGGTTTCACACGAACTCATTTGTTATTCGATAAAGTAGTACCCTGAGAGCTTCACCCACCTTTATTCGTCATTATTATCATTATTACTATTCACATCCGTGAAGGGAAGTGGGTGTTTCGTATTTCTAGGAATAGGTGAAGACACCAATTAATATCCTTATCATCGATGAAGAAATCCTGTTATGCTGTGCAGAATCCTTCAGGGGCCTTGCCAAGAGATAGCTTTTTGTCAAGCACAGAAGCTGGTGTATAGTGAAGTGTTGGCGACAATCCACTGTACACATCGCAGTGCTGATTTAGCAGCAAACCTGCATTTTAATGACACTCGATGTTTACATGGCTGGTGTTCTATTCTCTGAGCTTGGTATTTTGGATGCAAAAGTCTCGTCGCCAGTTGCATTAAATTAGTGTTGCGTCATTGTTTGGCGGTATCTTCACAACGACGCGATGCCAATCTCTCACGCACTGATGACATCAACTGGATTAGTGGCAGAACGTTTCCAACCAAACCACCACGTTCAGCGAACAGAATGTAAGCCTCTTATGTAATCTCAGCTACCAAGCGTTAACTAAATAGCAACCACTTTTTTATTCCAAAGTACAGCACTGTGCATCCAGGAATCAATCCTACACTTGTTACAATGAATTACTTATGTAGACAAAAACCATAGAACAACCACAAATAGGGAAGAAACATCGTGATCCGTCGAGCTCAAGTGGCTGTCGGGGATGTGTTCGACGCATCAATGACCGTTCCAGTTCACCTCATTCATTCGAATGTCACTGCGAAACTAACTACGGACTGCCTTAATGTTTGTATCGTAATAACCCTATCAACAACTGCCAGCACCATTTTCCATTTACCATTGGAGTTCATGTCCGAGAAATAGAACGCAACAATCCCATATTCGTCAAAGAAAAAACGGCTTTCAACAGAAATCCATCATGAAAGTGGATAAAACGAGGTGTCCCATAGGCTATAATTTAGTCTGGTTCTCAAAAATGACAAAAATATCCCGTTTTTCGCGGTCCGCAACATATTAAACCCCATAGAGGAAAAACTCTCCCCTATACTGTGGTACTAACGTTGCTACGGCGACGTTTGGAAAGTAAACCCAAGACAGTAAATGGTGCTTTTCATTAACGTTTACATAGAATCGACTGTCATTCGGTGGTTCGGAAGACGAGTGTACTTCTAACGGGAACCTCTCTGTTTTGTAGGACCAGGCGCATCCCTGTGCCCTTTCCAGATGTGTTTCACGTGGGGCAAGTTCTTATCCAGTCCCCGAAGTGAGACACCGTAGTATTTGCTATCCGATTGACACTTGTGGTACGAAACGTGAGGCATTCGTTTGTTACTGCGACACCGAAGCCGGCTTGCAATTTCAGGTTGTGAGGATCTGGCTTTATATGAATTCCTATCATTGTTGATATTCCTCACCAGGTATCTTTCCCGCAAACCCATCCATGATATTGGTATTCGAACATCTATTCAATTTTTTGGGTGTGATGTACAGTCATATTATTGACATTCCTGTCCCTACTGATCACCCACTGCATTCTTAACTAATCAGAATGCGGCAATCCAAGCCGCATCCCGATTCATTTGCTTACACCAAGCGTATGAGGTCAAGTCGAGAGAGAACCAGTTGTCCAAATGTTTGATTGTTCTGACAAGCGACTGAGGTTAATGCTGACTGTGCTGAGTAGGTCGATTGCAAACGTTTCACCAGAAATTTTGGCGTCACCTAGTGGGAGCTATGACGGCACGTAATCTAGTGGTTTGTATCCAAATTGTCGGTCAGTAAACCAATGATTTTGACTCGATCAGCTGGATGCCGGACTCCTGAGGATGACTGAAGTTTGCAAACTATATCAGGATTCGAAAGCGAATGCACCCACACACCAAAAATAGAATCCTGGGATTGACTTCCACGATTACATCCACACTATATGATAAACATGCACACGATGCACAATTCTAAGCACCACACTCCCGTTTGGGTATCTGCCAGAAGCTGTTTTTAGCTGATGCTACTTTGGACCCGTCCATTTCAGGGAATTTTAGTCAGGCATGCTCGTCAATTTGATTTACATACGAGGTTGAACACGGAAATAAGTTGTCTTCTATGGATGCACCGCGAAATACGTCTCGTGAACGTAAGTGTACTGACAAGTATAAATATTTCTTCAGATTCTCCCCAGTTTATACCAAACGAGACCTGATGCAGTGTTTGTCTCATGAATTGGAAAATATTTGTTGCAAGGACATTCTAGAGAGAAAGTGGAATTCCCCCACGAACATGTTTCAAGAAAACTGACATCTGGGCAGGCTTCTCGAAATACACGTGGAACCCAAGCCTACACAAATTTTGATCCAAATCATGGAGGAAAACTTGTTCACTTGTGTCTGCCGTCCACAGGTGAACCAACTGGTGAAGAACCAGCAAGAACACCTTCAGCCCTTTTAGGTGTGCTCTCGACATACCATCTAGTAATGAGGCAGGAAGTGAAGAACAAACCACCCCATCAGACCACGGTGTGCGTGTTGATCTGTGTGCGCTCTTGTAACAAGCTAACGACCAGACAGCTGCGAAAAGAATGTGGTCACCTAAAAACTGGATTCTTGAAAAAAGTGGCACATCGTTAACCATTTGGTTTGGGCCCATTTGTTATATGCGGGACACCAGGTAGACGGGGACAACGAGGATTGTGAATGCAACGGATGTCGGGAGATTCGCACGGCGGCTAGCGAGCCAGTCAGTCAAGTGACAGAATATTAATTTGTTTTAGTACTTGTGCTTGCGTGACACACAACCTTGGGGAAGGCATGCCTCAGGGAATGCTGGAAAGTAATGGACGGTTGAGGACTTATTCCGAGGGACATCAAGTCCCTAGGGAAGGCGAATAAGAACAAGGTCTCCATACCTTCGGACAGCAGCTAGTTAAAGGCACCCCGTCGGAGTAAGAAGCCATATCAGTAGGATTGACTTAACGCAATTTGCGTAACTCGTCAAATACGATCCCAGCCAACGACGGCAGACCAAATGTACCTAGGCAGTCCGGCCAGGAAATAGCAGCATATCCACCTCTGAGACCAGTTACCTTCTGCATCCTCCCAGCAATGTGGATCAGTCCGTGCGAGGAAATATGACAGTAAATTTGGCTATTAGACGGCAGCCAAGTGTCACTCCCAACTTTTTACGATCATCGTGTAGGATGTGACAATTACCAAGCCTCAGAACGAAAGTTATAAATGTGGGATGTATTTAGTCCCAGAAAAACAATCTTATGCGTCTCGACTGACAGACTTGTCAGTTGGGTGCAACGGGATTGGTGGTGTTAACACTTTCGGTTGATTGACAGTTTTCACGTTTGCCGTAGCGCCAAGCGACAATTACCCATGGACTAGTGATGCTGATCCGTTGCTGAACACTCACGCACCACTTGATTGCGGATATGCTGTAGCTAGCCATGGTCTTCCGTGCTGTGAAGGAATCGATGGACAACAGTTTGAGGATGATTTGGGTCCTCGGATTGCGTGAGCCGAATATCGCAAGCAAAAATTTAGACTGCTTTTGCATACATCACCCTTTAGAGGAGGTGGAATTCGCCTCCGACGCCGTGAATAGTGTAGGTTGGTAAAACTTTGCTTAAGTCTTGAGGAGTATCCATTGACCTTTTTTTTATCAGTGTAGTCCTGGTTTACGCAGCTGCCAAAAGGAGTACACCAGTCAACAACTTCAACATCTCTCCTGGAGTTTCAGAGGGACTTATGGAATTCTGGAAATCCTGAGGCGATATTTTGCAGGTTAAACGTACAAAAGACATACTTAAATAAGGGACCAATTCCAAAGTTCTACTCAGAGCAGACTACGGAGTGATAGTCGCCAAACAAGACACTACCGTGAGCATAATCTAAGTTCACCGGTCTTTCACTGGATGCGATTCCTATATCAAGATTTAGGATTCTTTGAAATGCGTATTCCGTGAATATACCGGTGATCGAACTAGACAAACTTGTCGGAGAAGTGAACAGGGTGACAAAGCAGTCAGCCGTGAGTCAGTCACTTGATGTATACGCATGCAATTGATGTACGTGAGCGAAAATGTTCCCACACCACCTTAATTCCAGGCAACAACGGAGAAAACTGTTGGCTAACTCATTTCCTCTGCATGTCTGATCAGGAAAATTATGTAGAAAATCTGTTAGACTTCAAATAGAAGCGAATGCCGCGGACTTAGCTAACTTCCAACTTAGCTAACGCTTTCTCTAGATTGTTCGAAAGAATACAGTATAGTTAAAGCGCACGCGGTTCACTAGCTCCCGAACAGAAGAAATAAACACAAGTCAACGACGGTCAAGTATGTATTGCGAGCGAATCCACATTTTCAAAAGCTAGTATAAAAATGAAGAGTAGATCGGAAATCTTGAAGAGATCAATGTACCTAAACGCGAAGGCACAGGTAAACGGTCTGTCAGACATTTATTCACTTGTGGTTTGAGTTGTGCAGAACGTCCTGTCGACTTTTGGCAACCAAACGCTGAAGGAGAGAACACAAAAGGAGCGCCATCAGCAACTCGAGATAACTGAGAATAGGAACAGCTGCATAATTTCCAAACAGCTATATGTAATCATAATACTGGTACACAGTTCGTTCGCCGGCAGTTAGGGAGGCCGACAAGCACAGATGATACCTGGTTTTCTTATCGCACTGTTCTACCTAGTGATGGATTGGCCTTAAAAAGATTGCTCCTTAGAATGTCGAGAAACGTTCACCGATATCGCTGTTGCCGGTCCGTTGTAATGCTGATGCAGATATTCCGAATAGCATTACCAAACTGCAAACATGTTTGTGAATACCAGTGCCCGAATAAGGAAACGAGAAGTGCATAGTTAAGAGAAAATCCCTTCTCGTCAACTAACACATGGATAGAGTAGTGAAATATGCTTATACTATATTTTAGCGATTTGGACTGGTGATGGTTCGCTTAAAAGACTGGCACTGTGAACTAACTGAACAAAAATGATCTACCTTTGGGTGCGCACCCAATAAATATTTTTCTGGTCATCCTGCTTCATAACCTCTCCATAAAAGACATGGCTGTGGGAAAAAGGCGAAAACCGAAGCAAATAAAAGATCTACTGGTCCGGAGCAAACACTTGGTACGAGCCTACGAAGACGGAGAAGCGAATTCCCAGATAAACTCAACTGTGGTAGTAACTTTAAGGTTTCTTATTGTTATTCACGGATGACATGAAAAACAATTCACTTAACTTCCTGAGTATGATGAAAACCAATATACAAAGTGGTCAGCCACACACACGCCTCTCATTGACGGCCACTTCCGTTACACGCCACTATTAGGAAATCTCATGACAGAAGCACCGCGACAGAATTCACTGTGAAGTTGTTCTCCACTGAACATCCCCGGAATTAGTCGTTCTGCTCTGAGTTGTTTTCTCGAACCCGACCTCTGCATCCCTACTTCCCCTGTCTAGGCCTGGGCAACCTGGCAGTATCCCAGCCCTCGTGCTTTCTTCGGGTGGCATTGCAGCTAGGCACCGAAAGGGTGTTACAGCTGAACCATTTTTTTTCATTTTGGTACGGTGTATATTAGATTTCAATCAGCCTCCTCGTCGTTCAGCTGTACCACCCTTCCGGTGCCTGGCTGCCATGCCACCCGAGGGAGACATGAGGGCTGAGATAATTCCAGGTTGCCCCAGCCTAGGCATACCGATCGTTCGGTCAGTAAGTTCGCCCCTTAACCACTAAGCTATCTCGAGCTCTTGTTGTCATGTTACAACACATTGGTGATGACCCTGTTCACTGGGACTGATAACCGTCTTGCAAACATTTTGTCACAATCAAAGAGACATTGTCAGTAGAGGGTTGAGAAGGACAATAAATCGCCAAGCTCGGCGAACAGAATAACGGCCAAGAGACGTACTTGAGTCACCAATACTTCGGTACAGTGCTACCACTCCATCGCACAAACACCTTCGCTTGTACCAGTTGAGTTCCAGTGGGTAGTTTACAATATATTCGCCCGACCAGATGACACGCTCCGAGGAGAAATGTGAAAGGATATCATGTTGATGTTCAACTTTTGGAGCGAACTATTTGATCTCATCCCCTGGTCTGTTATTTGACGATTTCGCGGAAACCTACATTCTTGTTAACCAAGTAGACAATATGTATGAAAAATTACACGTCTGTCATTCCTCTCAAGAGGATATACCCTCGCCGGAACAAGTTGGTGCCACCCTGTTTCCTTGCGAGGGAATGACTTTATTCGCAAAGTATAGCGTGTGGAAAGCGGAGCATTTGAGCCTAGATAATAACTTCTTTTGAAAGAATGTTTAAGAATCAGAGAGCAATAAAGGGGCACCTTGTCCAATATTAGCAAATCTACTTCGAAAAAGTACGTCGAAACACAGCACCTAGACAAACTTCTGGAAACTATCAGCGGTAGTCTTCCTCACATTCATGGCAAGCATCGTCAACGAGGGGCTTGTGCACACATGTCACCAATGAGATAAATGAGCTGTTTGGTAGTTTCCAGAAATGAGTGTTAGGTTCAGACTTTTCAACTGCTATATGGAACGTTAAAATCATTATTATTGGCCCGCAATGTACGTAGTGATTGGTAAGTGAAGCGAGTTAACAATAGATCTGATAGGTGCAAACAAAAAATGCTGTGCTGATGGGTAATGAGAACTCGTTCTGGGATAGCATCGACGACTGCAATGAAAATAGAACTGAAGATCCTAATGTGAGCATGAAACTGCAAAGTCCGAGTTAGATCAAGACAAGTTTCTCGCTTAAACCAAGACACGATTCGGCACCTCTTTCAAGCAGATTGGGACAATACATATTTGGTTAAAATGGAAAAGCGTTCTACTAACAATCAGTGTCTAACATACGGAACAATGGCATATGCTTAGAGTAGTGAAATCCGGCAGGACAGAGTGCAGCACAGAACGTCAACGAGCTCTTTACCTTCAATTCTTTAAAAGTAGAGAAGCAATTTAGTTTCACAGTCCCGTAAATTTGCCCCTACATGAACTATTTTACGGGGATTAGGTCTCTGATGTTCCACTCCAGCTGTCGCAGAGTGAACGAAGGTTCACGGTAAATAAGATCTCTTCATCGTTGATTATGCTGTCACTTTCAATAAGGTGACGGTGAAAATATGGATCTGTGTTTGCGCAGCCGAAGGCCGTATAAGACGTTCAACCGGCATTTTATTCGTTTTTGCCTCCCATGGAAAAGAATTCATTTATGGAGGTCGCGGCGCTTCTGCGTACTTCTAGGTAGTTTGAGGATGGGAGATTGCAGAAATCTCCCATACGGGCAAATGTACACAACGGTTCCGTTTTACTTAACAGATGTGAAATTAGCCATTTCGACTGAGCATATTCGAAAATTGCTGCCTATGTAACACTGACTGTGTCTGGTGGTAACAGCGCACCAGCAGCGAAATGGTGAGATGTCGATAGTTCAGCCAAGCGCGATACTGCTTTGATCCATCAGCCGAGTTAACCTGGGTATATCCAATGCCCAGCGTTCACCACATTGCGCCCTATTCACACGTGCTGTGTGTGGTCAGGAGGGGTGGAGTAGAATGTCATTTAAGTAACAGCGATTAAAATTGCACGCCCGGATTATCCAACACTGGACGGCCCCGGTGTGACAACACCACGCCAAAATTCATTTTTCAGCCCACCACCGTTAACTAGACCCCAGCAGTATCAAAGGACCAAGTAGGAGAGAAGGTGTTAATAGGAAGGACCGAGTAGTAGACCGTTCCAATAAGGAGGACAGAGCACCTGGAGAAGTTGATCGACGGTTCCGGCATCATCGGGATCTCAGAAAGCGCCATGACCTCCAGGTAAGAGTACAAACGACAGTATAAGGCTGTTTGCGTAAAGTAAGCATTCCAGGTAAATGGGGGTTGACAGGTCACCTATTTAGCTCTTGAAGAGTTTGAGCCCCATCGTTGAATCTCTAGAGACATTCGAATCCAGGACCACCAGGTTAGTAGCTGAGCGCTCCATCACGAGTGGCTGGTCAGCAGTGTGACTAACACATAGCTACACAGGATATAGTGCCACTCATGATTCAGTCATGCGACTCACATCACGTGGTCATACGTTGACTAGTTCCTTGAGTGACGGCTTCTCAGATGGAAACCTCACCTAACCGGTGAGATCCTTTCCCGTTCTGAGCAAATTACTTCTAGTTTGTTGGTAATCGGGGTTTCACCCTGCAGACGAAGCCAATCTATACTGAAAAACCGAGAAGCACTGTACGGCTGTTTTGTCCTCGTTGGGAGTTATCTGCAGTGCCCATCTCACGGATCGCTAAGACGAGTGGAACGCAGAACCTTCTGGTCTGTAACTGAGTACTATACTCCTCAGCCCTGAGTAAGTGATCAGTAGTGTGACAAGTCACACTCAGACAAAGAAAATCGTCACTATCTTAAAACCAATCAGTTCACGTCAAGTGATCTAAATTTGCTACGCGTTTTCCTTCTGTCTACACTATGACTGGCGTGGCACCATGCCTGTTATCAGGTCTGTCTGAAAACATATCAACAACAGGTACTAAGTGATGACAACATTGCCCTTCAGAGGACTAGTCGAATCATGCTTAATAAGCAGGCTAACTCACTTCTAGGATCCGGAGTGTTTCACACTTGCAGGACTGAGTACGGTTAACCCCAAATCTCCGGCTCACAGACAAACCGACAGACATGGCAGACAAACTGACCTACCTACAGACTACCAGATTGGGGATAGATGAAGTCACTCCACAAATCAGAGGCCAGGATGCCTTTTGTCAACCTCTAATGGACGTGTTAAATCAGTTTATCTGCTAAAATGCACGCCACCTTAGCGCGATCCACAATTCCTCATCGATCTGCGTAGCTGGTATCGCTGATGCAACAACTAGGTCTGAGTGAAAATTCGTATCCGCAAGACTGAGGAAGGCCATGTGGTTTTTGAATGACCGTCATGGACGAATTAGCAATAATTAACAGATAACGCTAGTTGGACCACGGATTCAATGAGCCCAACGACCTATCACGGTTTGCATACATACACACTTGCAGAATGTAAACGAAAAAGGGTGACGCTGGCTATCCGAAATGAAAGAAGGCTTTAGCGCGGAAATCCACTGGTATTGACAGAGACATACTCCATGCAAGGAACGCAGTAAGAGACACAGCAACAGATATTGAGTTTGACAAACATGGGCCAATACGGCGGCCGGTGCACCGACATAAAACATATAACTTCAAATGTGCAGCTGCCCGAATCCCTGCGCTACGATAAAGGAAAATAATCGACATCAGTGCAGTAACTTTCTTCACAGATGAGGAATAAAGTAAATGTGAGATTTTTGTATGGTTACCACTGCGTACCAGAAATTTCAGTTGGCATTATCAAGTTGGCTTTGCCAATCCAAGTTTATGTAAAATCATAAGAGAACAGTGTCCTAGTTTCACACAAGATTCACCTGACTTTCAACCAAATGTCGGAAAAAACCATAATAGCATTTGTGAACATACCCAGGTGGTTAAACAGTTTTGCAAAAGATTTAGGGTCATAACACCGGCAAACAATTAGTAGATGGTACTCAACTTTAATACGTATGAGGTCCTACCGATGAGATCACATGTCATACCAGGTCAGAGTGGTCCTTTCTGGGGGCCCGGTTGAGAGGAATCCACTGAGTTTCCAGCCTGTGTGATAATTTGACGTCTTTCGAGTCAAGATGTTTTTTAGGGAAAGGTGTTACAAAATTTTGCGTTTTAGAGTAGCTGTCTATATTTGAGCCTATTTTAAATGTAACTGTCTCATAATGGGCATAAATTGGACTCGAGACAGCTCAGTCTTTAAGGTGCGAACCTACAAACCGGAAATTCCGTGGTTCGAACCCAACCTCAGCATCTCGGCCCTCGTGCCTCCTTCGGATAGCATGGCAGCTATGCACCGGAAGGGTGTCACAGCTGAACGATTGTTTTTTAATGAGCATAAATCGTGAGGTGTTACCACGGGCTGGAATCACGATTTTCTTGACCGGCAGCTGATTAACTCGAGCAAATTTATCTCCCATCCTGAAGGTCTCCGTTATTCGGTCTAGACTTTTTTCGAGCTATTTTCTAGGTCGCCATCAAGAAGAGAAAGCCATCCGTTGTACACTGCCGGGTAAACTTAAAGTAACATGTAAAAGTTGGAAATCAGCAGGAAATATAAAGTGGCAAGCAGTTATTCGGAGGAGTGAAACGAGGCAGGATGAGCCTTACAGTGAGGTGATTACTGGAAGCTAATTCGGCGCGCCATAGTAGTACTATTTTGAATTACTGTGTAGAAACTCAAAATGATGGTTCGTTAAGGGTCTTGTGAGTGCAGTCCAATCGACAACAGCACACGGTTCCTATTTTCATGTTGCTGAACGGCAAGTCGACACCCAAATCATTGTATGAGCTGGCACAGCCAGAGTAGACTACGGGTGTTAAAAAAACGGATGGCGGGTTATTAGTCGTCAGCCGCCAAGCACACCAGCAAAGAACACGAACAAACATGTGCCACCTAACACTAAACACACAACTAAAGGAATGAACACACCTCATTTGCTTCCATTGTTTTAGTCCAGTCATGTTGTCCAATCAATCGGACCGCATTGATCAGCAAGAGCTTCACCTTTTCTGCAGATTTCTCGAATTCCTCAAGAACTCCGCTAACGGATACCTGCAAGTCAAACACAAAAGACCGAACTTTAAGGCAAATAAACTGGCATAAGAACGCATATCGATTGTGAGAAACTGATGAAGGCTTCGGCTGGCAGAGTAAGCGAGCATAGACGGGGGTTTGAAGATTGGATGGTGAGTCACCCGTCGGACGGCTATAATAATGGTGGTCTAGTTTGCACAAAGTGAAACGAGTTGCGTACAACATGTCACCGCAAGCAGCAGCAACGATACCAGGTATCATCGGTAAGATAAATGGGCCGAACTAATTCGAGGGATATAACGTCATTGATAGTTAACTGTCAAGATAGTCCTGCATGCAAAGGTAGGTAGAGAGATTAACTTTCTGTTCAAGGAACCTGTCAGTGCCGCACAATGGTAAGCGCTCCTGCAAATATGGGACAGGGAAATGAGCATGAGATAGATGGTAAAGTCACACTTGAAGCAACAGCATCACCACTATTGTTGTCACCCTACATACAGTTGCGAGAATAGCCAAACAGCAGCCGAGTGACGTTGGCAGCACAAACTATGGCAAGTGGGCTGAACTCTACTCCGGTTGAATGCAGATTCATGGGAGTTGGATAAAATATACAACCTCTTGAGCTTTCGTCGCATACCTGTTCAACATTTCACCTATAAGCAGTACGAGAAGATTAACGAAAATTCGCACTGTTATTCACTGTACACAACCATATTTTTATCGCGGTTGACAGCCGACAGAATGGAGAGCGGGAAGGGTTGTAGCGTTTCCATATCAGCATGCGGTGTGGAATATCCGAGGAAACCCAATCGTGGTGATTGTGTGGAACGATTGCCCTCTCCAAACGATTTGTTGCGTGACGAGTAGAAACTTTCCGTGTAAAAAAATGCGCAGTTAACGGGAATGACTCAAGCCTAAGTTTGGTCGCAACGACTCATCTGGAAACTCCTGTTGCAGAACACGAAAAATGTAGAGATAAGAGCTGCACAGTTAATCGGATCCTCGAAAAATCACTTGTTTCGCACTGACCTACACGCGGCAGTTTGGGTTGTGTAGAGCAAAGTTAAACCGAGGAGAGCTTCAAGCTTCTATCGGGTGGGTTTCCAGCAGCAGCTATTAAACGACTTCGTGTGGAAGTTAGCTCATGCTGTCAACACTCAGTCCCCTGAACAGACGTTAAAATCCCGCCATGCCGCGTGGAGGGGGGAGCGGGGTAATTGCAGTGAGAAACATACAGGCGAGGCCCAACCATCTGCACCGACGGCTTCACTGTGCAGAACAGGACCAACAAAAACGACCTCGTGAAAAAAGGACAATCGTAAAGGATGTTTACAGAACGGCGTGCTAACCTCCTGCACATCGGATTTCCAGCTATCATAATCAGTGACTATGGCGACTGACGCGTAACTCATTGCAGCCTCCCGCGCAAGTACGACCTCTGGAACGAGAGTCATGTTGACAAGGTCGATACCGAAACTACGATAGATTTTGGATTCCAGTCTGGTGGAGAACCGCGGTCCATTGATTGTTATTGCAGAGCCACGTGTATGAACACACGGGTGGAGGACTGAGACCGGAAGGCCTTGGTCCCGATCACAAACGGAAAGTGAGATGGCTCGTGCCGACTCAATGAGCACCTAAAATGTCGTTGGGAGGAGAGAGCTAATGATTGATTGAAAGAACAACAAACGAAAAAAGAAACGTGAACAGCCCTGACGGGCCAACTACTTATCAAGAGTGGGATCTCAATTTGGCACATATTGGCAAAACGGTTTGGTCAGGGATAACAAAACTGAGGAAATTTACTCAGGGATATGGGCGTAAAAACATCCGTTAGCCAACGATGAAAGATCAAAGCTGCGCAGTAGATCTATCATAGTTTAAACTCATCGTCATTTATATTAGGACCAAGCTCTCAAGTCCAAGGGTAATACTGTATACTTAATACATGTGGTCTCAGAATATTTAAACCCGCTCACTCGGGAAAACAGCCCGAACTGTTGGACAAATAAGAAACCGGAAAGATTTTCCCTAACACTCTATCCAGATAATAAACTGGTTACCAGGGTGCCAGTATACATAGACGCACCGCAAAATAGGAGTAAAAACGACCTAGTTGATTAGGCCACTCAGTGGCCTACGGAGGACAGTTTTGGTCTGAGAATTGGCTTCATAATAGTGATGACCGAGGCTCACACCGATGACCGCCTGGCAAATGGATGCAACTACTAGGTGGAACGGACCAGCGTTTAGGTGAATAACTCAATAAGTAAAATATTATTCGTCAGCGTTTCGATCCCCAAGAGTGGTCTACGCCAGAAGCCAAACAAACGAAATTAATCAACATGAATCAACTGGGCTCGGAGCCGTCCCAGTGGTTATCGCACTAACAGAACGGACCCGGAAGCGACAGACTAGTCGTTTTCCCTTGGTACTTCATTTATGTCGCTGAATCAACTGAAGCTGAAATTTTCGTCAGAGGAGACTTTGTTGTTTGGGCTAAATAAGCAGCATACGTAAAAGCTTGAGTATCGACCTGAACTGGCTGGCCCCCGATACACAGGAACATGAAACTGCTCTCTTTCGATTTCTATAAAACAATCCAGTAAATTGTCTGCGTCCTAGGAAATGCCAGTCTCACACATGAAATGAACACCTGTAAAGGGAGTTGTGGAACTCTGAAAGGTCACGAATGGCATGTGAGCGATGCACCCAAGGTGAACCAACAGTCAACTAACCCGCAAGTGAAAAGTAAAAGTAGACTTTATAAGAGTGCACCGACCGAACTAAAATTAACTGTAGCACAAATAAGACGAAAGACGTTCCCAACAAACAACCCAATACTTACCTGTCTCATTAAGTAAGTACACATTCGTAAAATGCATACCGTGTGTGTCTGTGACGGGTTTATTGAAAGAATTCATTTTTAAGGAAGCGGAACAGCTATCCCATTTAATTTACGGAGGATCTATGGCTGAAAAGTCTGTTGACGTCGGTGGTACTACATCTATATCGCAGAAAATAGCGAAGTGTCTACGAAGTCTTTCACACGGAAATGAACATTTAATCACTGAACAGTGACATCTGCGGAATAAACGAGGCACTAAAACAGCCACGAACGAAGAATCGCGCTATTCGCAAACTGGCTTGAATGGCCAGAAATATGGAGGCTCGGACTGGCGTTTCACCAGTCTTTCAACTAAAAAGGGCGCAGCGCTTTGACAGCGCGTAACCACAAACGTTACCTGACGCGTCTCCTCGCAGAAAGGTTCGCCCGTTGGTATATGCAACACACCCTCCAAAGCCGGACGCTTGCCACCGTAAAGTGTCTGTTCGCGTCCTCGCGAAAAATCCATGAACTGATCCAAGATGAGAAAGTCACCGGGTTGAGTGTAATCTTGAAGACCTCCACACGCGGTTGAGGCCAATATGTGGGTACAGCCAACGGTTTTCAGTGCCCAAATATTAGCACGATAGTTTACGTCACTTGGGATGATTGAGTGATTCCGTCCGTGCCTGGGAAAATATGAGTGTGACACAATGTTTCGTCCAAAGTTGTAAGCAAGATATCTTCAATGGGAAGTAAATCGCTGACTGGTACAATACTGATCGTGGGAGAGAGTGTGCCGGAACGCAGAGCGACATCAACCTGGTCTGATCACTGTGAATATCTCACGAATGATGCTTTATCCGAATTTGGTTACTGTCCAGTTCAGTTAGTAGGTATTGGCCGGCTTAGCGAACCACTGTTGACAAACAGTAGTTACACAAACTGTGAAGCCGTTTAGATGCTCTCATCACAACTGCAGCAGTAACCCAATGTAACCTAAACGGAGATATTTGCTGTAGAAGGTCAGAGGCAAGTTGAAATTCGGCTTGAATGCCAAAGTTTAGGTGGAACGACAACTGAGGTCTTCGGCGAAAATGTTTGCGAGGAAAGGCTAACCACAAGATGACAGTGATTCAAATAGGTTACCCGAGCACTTGCTACACACTGTACGACCATCCAACCTCGTACAGCAGGAATGCATCCTATAAACAGTAAATGCTAAAGAACGATAAGTTGCGAGTGAAGACGACCAACCAAGAAACATCTGATTCCGACCTACCGACAAAATGAACGGAATACCGGACTGGAATAGCAAAACAGCGGTTGAAAACTGGGACAGAGTATCGCCCAGTTGGTGAGCGCAACAAAACATCCAATCCTGTCTTAAAGCTCGTAATGCGGAGAATAAGTAGTCAAAAACTGCGGTAGTCATCCGTGAAAAAGAGGTGAGCGGGCAAAACAATCATTTTTACAAGGAAGGTGGTAGTGTCTGAGTGGAAAGCGACGATGTACCAGAGCTTTGGCTCCAAAAATAACTTCCCCGGGGAAAAAACCCTGAACTAACTACTTGCCTTTCTTTCTTGCTGACATTTCAGAACGAGGTTTTTGATTTCAGTGTTTAAATTCTTCACGACCGACCTGAAACTTTTTCCAAAATTTGTTCGTATTTCGATCAACGCTAGGACTGCAAGGATCAGCATAAAGTACCGACGCCGACCTGTGGAGTTATGGGCCATTGCGACGCAAAGTACGCATCACAGGCGAACAGAAAGTATAAAAAAAAACGAAAAAACGCAACTCGATCGCAGTTGCGAATGCGCTCACGCAGGTTTGGATGGCTCACAAGAACACACCAGACTGAATGGTCTAGCTGGGCAATAAGGTGTAAAGGCGGGACTTATTCATCCGTCTAACCTGCAACTTCGGTTCAACTAGCATAAATTGATCCGATAAAGCTATCGGCCCATCTATTTGTCTATCCGAGTTCAAGGCTCGTCTTCATACGGAAACGAAAAGTGACCGGCTCCTCACAGCCCACCATTAATCCGACTATTCAAATCCCAGCATGAAACGCTAAAATAGGAACAAATGTGCATTTTACAAAGGAGAAAATTTAGCGGGATACTTGTTAAGATACCGAGCTTTTTTGGTAAGATACCTCCAAGTAATAACAACTAAAGCAGTTTCGTTAGCGAACAACAGTAAAATTGTCGTTGTATGGAATACACATAAGAAAAATTGTGTGGTGCTGTGTGCGCTTGACGGAGTGAACAACTTTTTGACACTTCTGTTCACTAAACGTTCGAAAGTAGATGGGATAAACTGTCATTCGAACTGGCTACGTCATGAACAAGGTTAGTGGAAAATCGAGACAAGAAAAGTATAAAGCATTAAACTAGAAGGTAAGTGGGGTATTTTAGTTGTGGGACTCCTATCCCATAACTGGCCTGAAACCTGTGAGAAGGATGGGGTAATTAGATAACGTCAAACCACGCAGATTCAGACGGGTGCAATCGAGTAGAAAGAGATAGAGTTGATCTACGGCCCTTCCTCATGTGAAGCCTGCGTTTTAACTTCAACACTGTCTTGAGCTCCATAGAGCTTTTTGGAAAAAATAAAAGCGTCGACACACAGGCTACCGAAGTGCTGGCTGGTCATTATTCTGAAGATCAACGTGTGCAGTAGACTTGGGTGTAGGGGGCGCGCCATCTTGACCACATCCAAAGTGTGGACCGCAAGTGTGAACTACTATTGTAACGGTGTATACTACTGATGAAGCATGCGAGTAGTCTACCATCTGGTGTCCAAGCTCCGACGCCGCATCTGATGGAAAGTGAAGGTTACTACGGAAATTATGGAACCGCTTTGCAGTGTTCGTTTATTATTGTTGAACATTCAATGAACGTCCAGGGGACTTCCAGAGGACGCTTGAGAATGTTCACTTTTCAAAAACTCTGCGCAAATGAGACATGTGCTTTCGTGTTTAATATCTTGTAACTGATTAGTTCGTGTTTTCTAACAAACAACTTTGCAACGAAAAGCCTTCCTCCTTTCACTAATGGCAAAGCCCTCCATCGCGTCACCCAATAAATTTGAGAAAGCGGTCTGGCAATATACTTTTCCCCTTTTCGCTGTGTATTTGTGTGCGGCCCATTTTTTATTGAAAGAACGCACGTGTTTCTATCCAGTTCTGTTGTTTGTTTTGCTCGTAAAGACGGTCGGTAGACATGACAGTATGGTTGGGGGGGGGGGTCAATCGAGTTACGTTCACCTTCTGTCCCCATTGCTAAACCGAACGTGTTGGCCGTTTAAAAGGACAGTGAACATAAAAAACAAGCATGTTTTGGCTAAACGCATACCTCATTTCAGCCAAAAAACAATAGCGTTGGCAACAACTATAACAGTAACTATAAGAATTTGTGAATTTGTAAATGACGCAGCTGACAGTGACAGTGCTGTCTGCCTAACCCACAGGCATGTTTGGCTTGATATCTGCTGCTCTTAATTCTATGTTCACAAAACCAGCCGATTGAAAGCTGGAAAGCACAGTAATTACAGACCACATTTGGTGATGGTTTTACTTGGGTCTAGCTGCCGACTGGAGCCGTTTCCACGTGAAACTTGGTTGGAAGCTCTAGGGCTTTGAATATATTCGCTTTCTGAATGTAACGAATAAGGGAGGACCAACAATAAAAAATTCCGAAGTATGTGCAGCGGGATAACCCTGACCTCCGAGGCATACCGTAAAGGCACTCTAGTGCTGCTCCCGAAAGCTTGAAGTTCAGTTAGAGACCTAGCGTGCTACAGATGAACGAGTTGATTTTATTCTAAGGAACGTGCTTAGCGGAATATAATCAAATGGGCTACTTCAGATATAACCAAGTCACCCTATTCGCTAAGTAGGAAACAATTAGCTCAACCCAAGACAGAACCGATCAATATGCCAGAGGTGAAGTGGAACGGCAAGAATGTCATCTTCTGAACTCAGTATGCTACTGCCATTACTCAACTAATATTGAATCACCGAAAGAAACTTTGGAAAGCCAAATAGCCTCACATTTGGTACATTGTCACTCATCACTTGAGTATCCGTCAAGCCAAGAAATAAAGAAAACGTGAAACCAGCAATGATCAAGGTCAAAATGTGGGAGCGAAAATCGGAAACTAGTTGTCCAGACAGACGACCCTGAAGAAGCGCTTCGGAGTGCACCAGATTATCTTCTAGTTTATATGCTATGCTCTACGATTAATGAAAGTAGACATCCAGTTGGTCTATCCAGAAGATAAGTAATCGAGATCAGTCTATGATAAAGCTATCCTCCACAAAAACAAACTTGGTGCACGACGCACATTAACAACCTAGTCTCCTTTAATCGACTGAGGAGCTTCAAAACTCATGCATTTAAATGTTTACTAACACCACTCTCAATTGAACAATCCTCCTGTTCGAACACGAATATTCTAACTGGTCTAAACCAAAACGAGGGAACACGAGTTTTGCTCACATTGGGTCTGACCAGCAGTGCTCATAACTGGTCGCGAAAGGATTTGAACCCCAGCGGTCTGACGTGCCAAGCAGGTGTGCTATTATTATTCCACTAAGCCGGACACGACTGAATTTGTTGCAGTTTCCAATCGCCGTTTGTAGCCTTAAACATTCGACACGTACAGCCAGATTCACTTCAATCGTGCGACAAGTCACGCCACGGGTAGGAACACTCAACATTTCTTGGAATTCGGCATTCACTGAGTCTGGCACTGCGGCATAGGAAGATGAATGCATTTATCCGTCTGGTTAGTTGTTTATGAGAGTCGCTGTCCAGTCATTCTTGACAAACGGAATGTGCTTCTGGACTGAATGAAATGGGATTCGCAGATGGAACAAGAATTTCAAGATGTGTCGCTCGTCCTTCTCCGGTTGCCAACTTTTCTTGTTAAGCGAGTTACCAGTGGGTAAACACATTGCAACAAAAATGAACGGTTCGGCGCATGGATTTCAGTCTCAAATACACAAATGCGAATTGTTAATGGCTGTGTTGTTCCACACGGCTGTTCAAGTGCTTGATTACTATATGGTTAGATGGCATTTTCATGATCCATCATTTAGTTTATGTTGGAACGAGATTCCAACGAGGTTCCTCCCTGCGAGTGATAGGCTGAGGATACAATGATCAAAAGGAGTTATCGAACCTGCTGACTAGACCGTTTCAACATTTGCAAATAACAATAAGTATAGTAATGGTAACATATAGAAGAATGTCGAGATACTCAAGTTTATTACCATTACCTTATCATGTTGAATACTGTAACGTCAGTGTTACGAACAGATTAAAGGCAAAGCTACTTGCTGACAACAGGAAAAAACAATATTTTGAAACCCAAGTAGTCAAGTTTGCGATTCCACCAGCTACAACGACCTAATTCGCAGTGCGCTGAAATAAGATGCAGTAGGATTGGATTCTGTGCGCGCTGTATGCAGTGAGGATGGTGGAAAACACAAGTGAAGGTTTTGGTTGTTTGCTGCTGCTGCTAGAATAATACAATCAAACAAAAGATCCGGGTGAATGGCCTCATGAGCAGCAGCAAAACCAGTGTGGTCGTCTGATAGTACCAGTGCTCGAACAAAGGCACTCACCTAGCAAGAAGGGCACAAGGAACTCCTTCAATAGTACCTTCCAGGATGCTATCCGAGGGGTCCCCAAAGATGGTAGTTAGCACACGCTCCGTTGCATTTTGAAGAATATCCGAGCTGCTCATCCCGGATCCTCCGATTATACCCACCTTCGGATTCAGAGTAAACGGTATGGAAAATGTAATACTTCTAAATCTGTTTCGATGCCGAAACGAACAATACGTAAGAATGTATAAGTTGAAAAAGTAAATTCAAAGCCTGAACAAAGATTACATTTATCTTCTACCTGTGTGTTGATGAAGCTTCATACTTCAGGGTAAATGAAAATGACAATGAACGTGAAATAAATGGTTGTTGCGGTAATAAGGCTGACAGGGAGAAAAAGCAGTAAGTCTACGGTCTGAACAACCTGCGATATCATCCTAATGCTATTCTAATCATTGCCAGTAAAAATCTCATCCTCTTAGATGAAAATTTTTGCGGCAGACTTTCTTAGTAAAGTAATAATAGCAGTAATAATCGTTCAGCTGTAACACCCTTTCGGCGTCCAGCTGTCATGGCACCCGAAGGAAGCACGAGGGCTGAGATACTGCGGAGTGGGTACATGCAAGAGTTACAGATCACACGGTTGCGCAAGCCAGGATTAAACTCTACCTAGCTGCTAGATAAAATAAGTGTCCTCCAAAGCACATAAACAGAGTGTCACTCAACCGCCCCAAGAACCAAGAGACCCTCCTAATGCCATAACCACGAGATTAGACACTAATTGCTCTGACCAATCAGATAACCGGTTAGTTCAGGTAAACGACCAGTGGCGAGCTTTAAAACCTCACGTAAAACAAGCCACTGTAGGCCAAGCGCAACGGTCGCAAGGATTGAGTATCCAAAAAACTGTTTCCTTATAGAAAAAGTCAACGTCAGCGCGTATCACCAGACCGGCAGATTTTCGCACGGCAAGTAAACTGGAGGTCGCAGTGATGTTCAAACAAGTGAAGAACATAAAAGCCTCGGGGAATGAGATTCCTGTTGAGGTCTATACATCTCACATCTATACATTCCTCAAACCACTCGACAAGCCGTTTTGTTCAACCTGGAAAATTATTTCCGTTCTGCGAAATTGGGGTGCCTCAATATTACTACCGATCCCGGAAAAGGGGTTAACGGTCTGTGATATTTATAGCGAATCAGCCTCATTGATGTTGCTGCCAAAGTATTGTAGTCCTTTTCGTTCCAACTTTTCCCCGGCTACACACACAAGACAAGACCAAATAGAGTTCCGTCCTGGAAGAAATTGTGCGGACCAAATATTCTCTTTGCAAAAAAAAACATTGGAACATCGTTTTAAATTCATTCACGGTACACTTAATCGACTTTAGAGCTGCGCTCGGTTCGGTTAATCGTAAGCCACTGTGAACAATCTTCTAAGCTGACAGGGTCGCCGCAAAGCTGGTAAACCTCATTAAGGCCCAAAACCCATACGTTGTAGCTCGTGTCCGGATACACTATGAAGCTACCAGAGTCCGACATCTAGTCTAGCGTACGGTAAGGCTGTCCACTTTCGCTGGTACTCTTTAACTTCACATTGATGATGTCCCCACGAAGGATAACGAAAAGCCTGCAAGCAAATTGGCATGCTCGGTGAACAGACCAACTGTCACATGATCTAAAACCAATTAAAGCAACCAGGCTACCAAGATTTCGATATATTGTTGAAAAAGGTAATACAACTCGGTGTATCCCGTGGACACTTGTTCTTAAATTATAGAGTGATGGTATAGTCCGAAAACAGTTTAGCTCCGGCTGCAGTGGAAACTTATCCTAAAGGGATCATATCAGGTATTTGTATACGAGTGGTCGCTGTAGACGGGCATGCTGTGGACAGGTTTTACCGTGTCACAGCAATGAGGGTGGTTCGGCAAGAGCATGGAAACACAAAAATTCTAAAGTAAGGCAAGTACGGTATCTGTACGACTGTTAGACCAGAGGCAGACAGCACAAGATAGTAATTAACTGAGGCAGATGTCAACTAGGTGTTCTGACACCACGCCAGACTACAATTGGACATTTGGGGTGCAAATTTGAAGGCGCTATTAACTACACGTCCTGTCGGTAGTTACTTATATGGTAGTATGAGTGGTAATCGGTGTACGTGGCCACAGTTATCTAGCTGCATCCAGGTTGCTACGAAGCAAGAATAGTAAACGTATTGTCATCTTTAGCATCAAACGGTCATGATATGGATATCTGAGCGAAGAACAAAACACAGTTTCATAAGATGGTTGATGCACTTCTGATGTCGGAACACCGGTGTCAGCCTGGAGGAAAGTAGGTGGGTTCAATCAGTTACAATTTCGAGAATCCTTTGTCCGTTTTTACAGATGTGGGACCAGGGAGCCTGAGATAGCAGAGGGTAGGGTAGAGCGAAAAAGAGAGGACCGTAGTTCCTCTGCAGCCCTAACTTTCCACATTTCCTCGTCCAAACACAGAAAGCCTGACAGGCGTTTATCTGTTGCGCTTCCAAAGAGTTACGGCGCGATGTCATAAAAAAGGACTATCGTGGCTCAAATTCAGGTTTATTCTTATAAATCACTGTTCCGAAAAGCCGAGAAACAATATCTCATCCGCGTTGGGAATTGTCAGTAGTGCACAACTCACTAACCCCAAAGGTTATCCGGACCCACAACTTTCCTGATAGAACTAAAAATCATGCATTCAGGTACGGCTAACTGAACAACAGTGTATTTGGTGAACTCAGCCTTGACGCTATAGAGCTCTCAATCAAGTTCACGTCGATGTCGGGTGTCGACTGTCCCCTTGAGTGCAAGAAAACTAGTCGTTAATAGACAGGATTTCCTCGGAAAACGAGCAACTGCATCAGGGATTATGAATAAAGCATGCGACATTCTATGAACCATTCCCTAGCAAAGCTAAATCACGAACTAACCTTGACCTTCGCCATTTTTCTACAATTCAGGCCGGATGTGGCTTAAATGAAAGTGTCAACAGATCAAGATCGTCCAATATTGCTATGGGTTGACTAGAGGCTGAAACACAAATGAAAAACCAGTACAAAAATGTGAGGGCAGGCCAAATCGGAGGTCGGGTAGTTTGGTCACTGGCAAGTCCACAGTGTCTCACAATGAGAGTGAAGAACCGTGATAGACGTTGCAGAAGGCCAACGAATATGCGAAACTTTAACTCAGCTTTTCATAAAACTTGTCGATTTCCTTATGTGAATCAGCAAGGACACAGATTAGGATGTAAATTAACGCTTATCCGTTCAGACAGCCATGCCGCCTGTGATTTTGTCGTGAGACTTCGAACCCGGGCACCTAAGTGCGATTATGGTGTTGGAGGATTAGCCACGCGACCACCCAAAAGGTGGGATAAGCTTGCTCACTCTACAGCAGAACCCGTCTAGGCAAACTGTCCAAACTTTCACATATAATCGCCATGTACGTGAACGACACCGAGTGAAAGATGTAACGAAAAGTGGTGAACCAGCTGTGTTCAATGTCACCATGCGCTTCAAGGCAAGTTCGAAATTCGCAGAAATGCAAGTACTCAGCTATGTATTGTACGAAGACTAGATTTCGGCGATCCTGCTGTTAGTTCTGTCCCAAATAAACTTTCCCTCGCGTAGACAGTATTACCCAAAATTATCGCGTGCTCGCAAGCCAGTAAAACGGCCCGGTTTTAGGAAGTTGGACAAATAAGGAGCGTTTTGAGAGCAAGCTAAAGCACAGAATGCTAGAAATTTGGCATTGACTGACATTTCTACACTTGCGCTCGTAGCCTTGCTTAAAAGTATTTCGTGCGCCTCTGTGGTCTCGTTACGCTCTTTAAGAAGCAACATAGGTTGCCTAAGTTCAACAGATTTACAGGTCATGCGGAGGCCCGAGTCTCGTAAATTCGGGCAAAAAGTCAGGGCTTTTGTAAGCAGTTCCGGGGCAAGTAGCTGAAATTTTAAAACACCTACCCCTCGCCGTTTTTGAAAGAAATCAGAAACCGGAAGTTCAGTTGAAATTTACTCAAATCTCTAATACTGACCTACTTTTCAAATGTGCGTATAGTTCAGATTACAAAAAATTGATGTTTACATAGGAAATACGATTGATGAAAGCTCTGGCATTACACCTACATCATGAATCCCAGGTCGGTGAAACCTGTAGCGCACTGTCCAAGAATTTCCACCAGCCGTATAGGTAAGATTATATCACTATATAATATGCATTAAAAAGAAATAAATCACATGTAGCCCTGAATCCGTGTTGCAGATAAATGTTGGCGGATGACGGGTGCAATTTTATTTCACTTCACTTCACCGAATGAGAGAAATCAAGCGCTTACAATACGCATCCAGTGGTGTTGGAAAGAGACCGGAAGGAACACATGCCAAATGCTCCAAAGGAAGTGTTGGGGGATCAAATGAAAAATGCGATTGGGTCAGACGGAATTTGGGAATTTGTTTTGAAAGCTGCCAGTGATGGAGCTGAAACAACGTCATCTGAGGGATTCCATGGCCATGAACAAAAAGTGAGAAAGAATATCCAAAGCAGTCAAGGTGGTTGCAGTGGACTGGAAATCTGAGTTGACTTCCCCTTTATTTTCCAATGTTGACAAGTTTGGAAAGGGAGCGACAAGGACCCGTGTGATTAACCAGAATTTGAAAGACCTGCGTAGTGTGGTATTTTGTGGAATATGAAACAATAAGCAACACAGAAGGATAATTTCACTGGATGGGTGAAATTTCCATCTGAGCCAGTCAATACGTGACCACGTGATGTGGTTTCCGGCACTGAAGCATGAGTGACGCTATGTCCTGTCTAAGTGAGAGTTAAGCACATTGTTGATCAGCCAATAATGGTCAAACGGTTAAGTGTTCAGCCACTGACCGGAAGGTTGCAGATTGGAAACTCTCTGAGTTTTGTGAGATGCGCACTGCTGATGATTCCCAACAGAGACAAAACAGCTGTGGTACTTTTCAGCACAGATTGACTTCACTGACAGGATGAAATCACTTTTGAATATTACTGAATCTCCTCACATTACCAGCAATATAAATTCATAGACTCGTGACCCTCATCGTAGGCGACGACGGGAAAGCCATGAGCGAGCTTTGAGGCACGTTGCACAGGATGTTCTCTCCTAAACCACGGGCTCCACACCAGAAAAACACATTCCCTGTGTGGCACGATGTATGCATTGAGGTGAATTAACAGGGATGAAGAGTACACGACAGTTGTCTACCCAAGATGGGACCTTGTAGGACCAAAACGTTCCTTCCACTCCGTCCACCGTTCCTGTCCACGACTCACTTGCCAGTGTGAGATTGTACTGCAAGAGCACTCGGGACAAAAAACGCGTTGGTCAGTTGACAAGATCCTTTTTACGTCGTAGCGTTGCACATGCTCATTGAGCTTCGCTCCACAAGTTTTACCCACATCAAGAATGTCAAAGGGTAGCAACCAGACGAAGGACAGCAATCCCATACCATGCTTAGTCGCAACACGGGGCAGTCTGAGGGTAAAGCTGCACCATCCTCTATGATAGGAGTGTGAATCCAGTAAGGTATTCCCTCCATGCGACCAAAATGTCCATACCTATGGAAGCCATTCTCCGAGAAAGGAAAAGTCGGAAAACGTCGGCCCTTAAAATCGTATATCCCACCGGCCTAACGGGTGGCCGTGACTGCCGGCGAAATATCCACTACGGCTGAAATACAGTTAAAACTTAACAAGAGCTCGACACGGCCCCAAATGGGTCTCCTGTGGACAGACGCATCAGGAGTGAGACATCTATACCTCATTCCCTGAGACACCGATCTAGGCTCTCCCCCCCCCCAAGCCAACCGGGTTCGGCTTTTCAGTCACTGGCTCCGGGTAGAGCCTCCCAAGTAAACCCTACTACCTTCTGCCTAGTGGGTCAGAATTTTGAGTCATCGGCTGGAGGTGGGATATCCAATATAAATATCTTCCCTCGGATTTCATCCACCAGGCTCACCAGTCTCCGGTAACGCCAACCGCGATCCACTCAACTGTCAGTCATCTAACCATTGTTCCGTGTTGAAACTATCTCCTGTAAAATAATATAGATAAACCTTTACTAAACCCGAGAGGTCTGCTCCACATTGCAGCTTTCAATATCGAACTAGGCAACTTATTCTTCCCTTTCTGTCCATGAATATCGCGCCTCCGAAATGTGCATACAAGACCCTACTTCGGTCATGCACTCCATACCGATTACAGGGTATACGGTAAATCTGGTGCAATGAATCGCCATATATCTGACTTGAGAATCGCTCTTAACCGCAGGACTCAGTGTTTTGTTCGAGTGGATTCTAACAGACAGTCACCTCTGTGTTGTAGGGTTGTCTGGTTCAATTACTATCATTGTATATCGATGCGATGTTCTTTTATCGACAGACTGCAGTTTTGACGGTGTAGAGTCATCGGCAGTGGTTGTAAAACCCACGCACATGTTGTATAGGGAGTACAGCTGCCAGTTTCGTTTGCCGATGATCTGGCTGTGCATTGGAGGCAGTAGCTGATGTAACTGAAGCGCGAATCCAGGAGTCACACCGGACTTTTCACTGGGGGATCGGTGGGGGGAGCCATGCGTTGGAGGTAACAACCTAAATGCCGACGCGTCATTGTATGTGCGACTGGGCTGTCTTTCAACGTCTCTAACCATCGATTTTGAAGGCAGAGAAAGATGAGTTTCATCAAGACAGTCACGGCTGCTTCGGCCAGTAAAAAGGACGGATATAGTCATACTGGAGGGTGACTTGAACGCCGAAGTTGACCTACTAAGCCCGGAATAAGCACATTTGGGAGGTAGACTCGGAGTCGATGGTCACCGTGAAGGGAATGGGAAGCGGCTTCAGTTGAATGCCGAAAAACATCTACTTTTGGACAATGCAAACTTTCGGTGTGGACGCTTGCACTTTGCTATTTAGATGCTACAAAACGCAAGACATTCGCTGACTCAAATGAACCACGTGACCACAGGTTAGTGTTGATGAGCCTCCATTAGAAATTATCATTCCTTTTGAGATAGGCAAATTGATCCCGATGGTGTCATTGCGCGGGCTCGCTTACCGGTTGGTCATCCCTCAGGATCACGCAAGTTTCTATAGCTCAGAAATATCAAGCTGATCTAGCTGGAGAACTACTGGAACTACATAATCATGCTGATTAGAATTCAAAGAATGAGGACGACAAACGAAGTTATGCTCTCAGCTCGAGAAAGCTCAGTGGATCAGGCGCGAACTTACTGACCGAAAGGTTCGTGGTTCGAACCCAACCTATGCATTTCGACTGTTCCCACCTAGGCTTTGGCAACCTGGCAGTCTCGCAGCCCTCATGCTTTCTTCGAATGGTATGGCAGCTACGCACCGAAAGGGTGTTGCAACTGAACGATTTTTTATCGATTCTCAGCTTTGAAACTGTCTACCCAAGCGATCCAACCCGGACAAGTGAAAATTGGATCTTTTCGAGATCAGCAGTTATAACGGAAACCAGAAAAGCCACACCAGTAACTAACGGTCACAACGGCACGCACAGATTCCTCAAACGCCAAGTAATCGAGAGTCTAGAGTGAAATGAAACTGGTGGACTGCAAAGCCAAGGAGGCGAGGTCTTTCGTTGATGGTAATAACCAGATCCTATTTCAACTGATCTGATCGAATGGGCAAAAGAAGGGGGTATCGGCGAAACTATATGTGGAAAAGATGAAACGGCAATTGGCTCGCAGAACTGCCTTTTCAAGAGAAACAACCTTTCTAAACACAGCCTCAGAACCTGAATGGAGCATTATCAGCAGTCCCCAGCAGCAACAGAAATCCAGCGCGGGACATCATTTCTCCAAAGCGACAAGGCACCCGGTCTGGATGGTTTGCAATCTGCACATTTCAAAGGTGGTGGATTCCTGACAAGCAGTCTGACAACCGTACTATGAACCATCTAGAATCGAAAAAATCCATGGAATTGGGCGTTTTGGTGGCAATTTCGTCCCTCAAAAAGAGCACAGAAACATGCGAAAATCATCGCAGCATCTGCCTGATGGCCGTAGCATCCGCATCATCATCACCATCGACAGCATGACATCAGTGTTCAACACTGAGGCTTAACTACCGTAAGCAGCAGGCGTAAGCATCCGCGCTGCTTTGGCATTAACTTGCACAGATTAATCAACTACCGGAAGAAACGAATTCGTTCGAGTCAAGATGAGTTTTGCTGCATCCGAGGATGCACTGACCATAACTTTAGTTTAGGACAAGTTCCTGGACAGCGTCACCCGTTCTTAAGTCCGCCAATGGCGGTCCCCCTCGACCTGAAAGCTGATTTTGAACCAGTTATTCGTCAAAAACTATGGAAGTGTCTGGCGACTGAACGTGTCCCTTTCAAACTTTTACTCATACCTAAAGCAGAGCGCACCAAATCCCGATGGTGCACAGTAAGCTTTCACCTGAGTCGACTACGTTCGGTGTCCTATCACGTCATATCCCTTTGACCTGGTTGTTGAAACTGCTTGAAACTCCTCTGATTGTCCTTGAAACTTCGGGGATTGAAACGCCCACGAACGTCACCTCAGACAACAGGTACATAGATGACACTACTCTCCTTGGTTCGGGTACTCTAGAGGTGCAAACCATTTTAAACAACCTAAATACTTCTGAAGCATGCTTTGATATGTGCTTCACACCTGCAAATTGTAATGTGTCCAGCCTTCTGTTGAATGGAAGGGAGCGACAGTCTATGGTCTGGCATTATTCGCTTTGGTTGATTAGGGTAATGATTACCGCATCCCTGGATGGGAATCCCGAGACTCAACTCATCAAATAACAAGGATGCTGATGGACACGACTCAAACACGTGATCAGTAGGGCGCTCCTGCATCAAAGCCACCACCAATTTTCCGTTTCACCAGAGGGTTAGAATGGCTCGGTATCAAGTACCTGATCGCTTAATCACGCCCAACACCTACCCACATCTCCCTTGGCCTTCCAGTCATTCAGTGACCGAAAACGTGGCAGCTGGAGCCAACATACCCCTCACACATCGCTTAAAGTCGCTAGACTAATGTGTCTATGAATTTCTGGAGATTGCTGTGAATGAATGCGTATTAAGAGCCCTATAGGAGTGTGAGAATAATGAACATCAGTTTACATTCTTAACTGCTCCGCGGATCTTTCTCCGACGTCCGAGTTCGGAGGGCGGTAAAGGGCACTCAGTAAGTGCCTATAAGCTGGTCTCAGGTTGAGGCAGCAGCCGACTGATTCTATATCAGAAAAATGAATCTCAAGTGATGCATGAAAAATATTTTAGTCTGCAGCGGGACAGAACTCCACCTCCCTTCGTTAGGCGATCCCTTCGACATAATAACATCCCTCGAATGGCAACTGAGTCCGGTACATCAGAAACGAACGATATCGCTATTACATGAACATCACATGGACTGGATTATAAAGAGAATTAGAGTTCATGCAGTTTTCGAGTGAGCTGGTGTGCAAGCAGTGTAGCTCGACGGCAGCGGTTCGACGACAGCCGGCCGCATTAGAATTGAGGATCGTTAATTGTTGGTATACTATTTATGTCAGGGTCAACAACTTCGTTGAGAAATGATAAACGACAGAATGTTGAGCAACAAGCGTGCACATTCTGCGCGGTCGGGCTAAACAGTCCTCAACATTTGCTTGGATGGTTTCGCGGAAATTCTTGTAGCGTACGACAGCGACTTCCACGAAACAGTTAGCGGAGGCAGATACGGAGTTCCTGGTTCACGCTGATTATTTATACTCATCCTTGCCACATCCATGTGGAAAAAATACTAAGGAAGAACACCTATATCACCACGAAGAATCACCGTGAAAATCTGTGACACAGAGCATACGGTTTTTGCTGGTCCTTGAAAAGTATATCCATCTCGATTTCGGAGTTTCTCTTTACTTTGTTTCCAGAGTATCTTACCCAACTGCACTATGAAATGTGCCTGCGGTGTGGCTTCCACGGTCTGGCCTGGAACTGAGTTCCGCGTCTAAATTACTCGTCGTAACAGCCGGCAGAAATGTGGAATGGGATTGAATTGTTTCACCTGTAGCCTGTAGCCATGACCACATGCACTCCTCTGACCCGGTTCCTTGAACTAGAGAGAAGAGCATAGCTTCTTTAACCCGCATCCATTAAACCTCCAAGCAATCTTCGTCACTCACATGGCTGTGTGTTTCCAGTAGCTTTCTAGCCAGATCAGCTCGATACTTTTGAGCTACTGAAACTTGTCGAAGTTGATGAACGGAGCTGCGCTCCTTTGGCACACGGAAATCGAAGTGATAACCGGAGCGGAAGATGACATGATCAGAGTCAAGTTGCGTACACCAAAAGGAACGACAATCCTTAACTGAGGCTTTCCACCGGTAACTGATAGCCACATGGTCCAAATGAGCACACGATTGTTTTGTGGTAGGTGGCCTCCGAGTAACTCAATGTGATCGTTTGTGTTGGATGTTCATATTGGCCAGGAACAGAAGAGGATCTGAACACAACTGAAGCAGTCGCTCCCCATTATCCGCATGCTCAGTATCGACTGCAAATCTGCCACCTAACTGTGCTTCTTCCGAACTTAGTCGTCCAACTTGGGCATTCACATCCCTCGCCAGGATTGCTATATCCGTCCTTCTTGTCGACCAAAGCATTCGTGACAGATCTTGATAAAACTCGCCATTTTCAGTCTCAGAACTGCAGTCTGTTGGAGCGTACGCCGCTACGACAAATAAACACCGTTTGCCGCATCGACCTGCATTGATTTTATTTGAGCCAGACAATCGCACAGCACAAAGACGGCTGTTTACTGCGGCTGAGTGCAACTCCCACACCTTAGATACCACAAGCCATTGCGTCAGGATCACCGGATATCCGAAGAGTGAAATGTGGAATCTGAGCTCGTCCTAAGCGGCTTGAGGAGTACGACCGAAGTTGGGTCTTGTATGCGTGTTTCGGAGACACAACGTACATCGACAGCTAGGGAAAGCAAGGTATCAGCAAGAGATGCCTGTTGCCCAATTTGACATGAACAATGCCTAATGGACATTAAAGGCTGCAACGTGGATCAGACATTTTGAGGTTAGTAGTGATTATTTCGGTTTATTTTTCTGGACCACGTTTTAGACATAAAACAGTGGCTAGGGGATTGGCAGATGGGTTGATTGCACTGCATTGTACAATGGGTGGGGACGGAGTGTGGGAGAAGGCCGGTGAGCGAATACATGCAAGGGCAAATGATACTTCCCGGCTGCCCAGGCCGAAGAAGGGGTTTGGTTGAGGTACCCTACCTTGAGCCTTTGACTCAAAAGTCTGACCCACATGACAGTGGGAGGATGTAGGGTTTTGCTCCGGGACCCTGCCCCTGGCCTCTGACTCGACGGGCTGAGAAGCGAGACGGCTGTTGTTAGGGTTTTCTTGGGGGACCCTTCCCGGAGCCAATGACTCAATAGTCTGACCCACTTGGCTGCAGGGGGGCCGCCTGGCCCAAGGACGTAGCGAATAAGGCATTACTGTCTCACTCCTAATGCGGCTGCGCACAGCAGGTGCTTTTTAAGCAGTACCGGACTCTGGTTTTAAAAGTATTTCGACCGTCTTGATTAATGCACCGGGGGTCACGGTCAACCGTTGGGCGATCGGAGTGCGCAGTTTTTAGGGCTGACTTTTTCTAACCTGTTTCTCCTCGAGGGACGGCAGCATCGCTGCTTCCATAAATATGGACACGCTGGTCACCTGGGAGAAACGCCTTACTGCCTTCATACTCCTATTGCAGAGGACAGTATGACTTTACCTCCAGACCACCTCGTAATACGATTACGCGCAGTACGGGGACTCACTGTTCTTCGTCGGGCTGCTCCCCGTTGGCCTTCCTGGCATGGTTGAACCTTTAGGAACTGAGTTCCAGCCAATAAAGCTCGCAGCACAGAAGCCCGACCACCACGACAAGGTGACAGCTTTAGGTCGGGCACACGAACGCCCAAGCTACTCAGATCTGAGTTCCTACCGGTGGACGTGGATGTAAATTTAATTCTTGGCGCTTTTTTTGGGCATCTTGGATACGACTGCAGTCAGTACCAGGCGGCAGCTCTGCGGATTAGTTGACTCTTTACTTGCGAAACGGTTTAATTATTCCTTGCTTCCACCCTCGCGGTAGCCTTCCGCAGACCGCTAACGTCTGGAGCGCACAGATTATCACATTTGAGATATACTCTCCTGGTGTTTAAGAGACGTCTGGCGTTTAACGAAGTTCGTACACCTGTGGACCAGAACGCGTGACGTGTGTTGTACCTGCTTCGCGTCTGGCAAATCCCATTTGGTAAAACAAGGAACGGACACATCGACAAGCAGTTTAGCTCGCGGTGCATCCCGTGCAACAGTATCGCTCCTTCCAGTGACCGGTGTGAGCAGATCCTCCGTCCTATGAAGCTTGCGGTTGACTTGTGTATATACTCTGCAGGGTATATCTCCAAATCTTCAGGCCCTCGCAAGTCAAAAAGAAGCATGCCAATCCACCATCTTCGAAGAACTACCATAGGTAAACAGTATCTATCTGGTGTAGCTCCATAACTCCCTACAGCGAACCAATATCGCACTGGTAGCGAGCGCGTGGATGAAGCATAGCAAAATGTGGAAGGAGATATGCTAGCGGCGTTCAGCGATCTGTCCGACTTTTCCGATACAATCAAATGACCACTGGATATCGTCGAAATCGCTAATCCGTACCAGGAGGCAACGAGTACAACGGCGTACGCAAATCCCCCAAACACCGGATAGCGAAGAGCCTAAAGAAAAGACCGAGGGATCTGGTAGACATCGAAATCTTGGGAGATGGAGAAGTATTTTGTTACCGGATACAGCCGTGCCTTATATCCACTGATATGATCGAATGGCCCTAGGAAAGCAACGGTCAGTGAAACGAAAAGTGAAAAAGACGGCTCATCAGTTCACTCGCATAAGCGTCGATTGCAAAGCTGGACCGAACATTTTGAAGAACAGCTTAGATAGCCTCGGGGGCGAGATGGCTCAGTGGTTAAGGCGCCAGCTTACGAACCGGAAGGTCCGTGGTTCGAAGCCAAACTCGACTTCCCCTGTCTAGGCTTGGGCAACATGGCGGTATCCCAGCCCTTGTGATTCCTTCGGGTGCAATGGCAGCTAGGCAACGAAAGGGTGCTGCAGCTGAGCGATTTTTTTAGATATCCTCCTGCAACACAGCCTCTGGAGATAGTGTATGCGGAGCGAATGGAATGTAAACCGTAATCGACCGTCGGAAGAAGTAAAGTACGAAATATGGGTACTGAAACGTGAGAAGGCACCAGGACCGGATAGTCTGTATCCAGCCCCATTCAAAGAAAGTTTTTATATGGTGACCCATATAACAAAGCTTGTTGGGGCGATATGGATAGAAGAGTGTCTGCAGAATGGGGCACATCAACAGTTATTCCTGTCTTCAAAAAGGGTACGACGACGCTGTGTAAAAACCACCAGGGTATCAGTCTGGTAGCTGTGGAATCAAAGGTGCTTTCCGGTCTTCTCCTTCGAAGGTCGACTAAAAATAGCGAGAGACAGATACGCAAAAACCAAGCTGGGTTTCGTCCTGCAAGAGGATGTATCGATAACAGGTGCACCCTTCAACGGATTCTGGAACAGCGATACTGTTTCCAGCGCCCAACAATGGTTGTCTTCCTTGGCTTGAAAGTGAGACGGCTGTGGTCAGAGCGCGAATTTACAGACCGGAAGGTCCGTGGTCCGAACCCGACCTATGCATCTCGACTTCCCCTGTCTGGGCTTGAGCAATCTGGCAGTATCCCAGCCCTCGTGCTTCCTTCGGGTGGCATAGCCGCTAGGCACCGAAAGGGTGTCACAGCTAAACGATTATTCTATCGGCTTGAAAGCTGCCTTTTAATCTGTGGACCGTCAGGCAATATGGTAGTGTCTGTGGAGCAAAGGTGTCCCCCATAGATTCTTGACCCTCCTTAAAGCGCTGTACGCCAACTCCCGCGGATGTGTGAGTCTGCGGGAAGCTCTCGCCTGGGTTCAACACATCAAGTGGTGTCAGGCAAGGCTGTCCTCTTCCATCTTTCCTCTTGAACTTCCTCACTGATACGATTATCGGAGCCTCACTGCCAGCCTCTAATGCCTGTGGGGTCGAAGTGCTCCCGGGATGTTCGCTCACAGATATCGAGTATGCAGATGACATAGCTCTTCTTCGATATGATGTCATGGTATTGCAAACAATGTTAAATAACCTAAATAAACCTGCCTCGCGGTTTGGCATGCGCTTCACACCTGCAAAGTGTAAAGTGATGCTGCAAGACTGAGTAGGATCGAAACCTAACCCCATGTATGCGGATGAGCCGATTGAGGTAGTAGACAAATTTGTCTACCTGGGTAGCTGTATCCGTTCGATGGTCTCGCGAATGATAGCTCCATCCGGATTGGCAAGGACAAAGAAGCTTTCGCGAACCCGCGTCACTTGTGGCGTAGGCGTGACATTAGCTTATCCGTCAAGTGTCGAGGTTACAATGCTGTAGTGCGCTCCATATTAGTACAAGGGTCAGCCCAACCCTTGGCTAACCATTGACCTGTGGCCAGCCCTTGAACTAGCAGAAGGGTATGAAGCAGATTACGAAACGTTTGGGTGCTGTCGTGCTACTCGCCTTCCAGGATTGGGACCGCGTGATCCCCACTGCGCCTGGTTGGAGGCACTGCAAGATATGGCTGCTAACCGATGTCAGTGGCGTTCTTGTTGTCAGTTTCTATCCAGATTGCTGAATGAGTGTCTGGAGGTGTAGGCACCTCGGAATGATTGTAGTAAGCTAGCAGTAAGTCCCTTCCCCGTCCACCTTTATTCTTTTCTTCACAATAAGGCTTTCAAATAAGTCATGGTCGTACGGCAGTGAAGCATCGGTGTTGAACACTGGTGTTATGTTGTCGATGATGATGATGCGCGCTGAGGAAATCAAAAGACCACCGATGTCCTCGGAGCATTGTCCGAGTCTGGTGGGAACACCTGATCAGCAATTCTGAAGTACATCGAATAGTTTTCGGAAAAAATAGGTCGCCAACGATAGATGAACTGATCACACTCCACAGGTTGCGCTGGCTTCGGCACGTGCTTCGCATGCCAGTCGACCGACATCCTCGAAGGGCTCTTTCTACACAACCACGCGAAGGGTGGAAACGAGCCAAAGGAGGTCAAACAATGACTTGGCAGTCAGGTACAAAAGCCAATACCAGGTCATTGCCGTTTCCCTGGATGGGGACTCCGGGACAGGACACATCAATGTTTAGAGACATTACGAAACATGGCCCAGTCGCGCCCCAAAGGCTCTCGTGAATCCAAACTAGTACCTTCAAAGCATAGCTCCCCTCCAAATTTCCCACTGAAAAGCTCACTGACGATCCTGTATTTACGCATCAATTACATCAGCTACCGCCTCCAATGCGTGGCTACTTACCCCATCTCCCAAATTATTGGCGAACGAAACTATGGCAGCTATAACCACTGTACGGCAAGTACGCGGTTCTTGCGGCTGATGATGAATACTTCCAAATGACTGCAGTAGAGATGACTCGCGATAAGAACCCCTGAACAGCTGTGGGCTGTGGACCAACTCCTAGCTGCTTTTAACTTCCTTAAGCATGAGTAGAAGGAAACGACCATAGATGTTTCCAGAGGCAGTTGCTTATCCATACATGGTGTACAGACCTTCAGAGTAGAAGGCACGCAGGTTGACGACAACAAACTCCCATTCCTGATCTGGACCAAAGACTCCCAAACTGGGCCACTCAAACGTCTTAGCCATTTGTGGCAGTGTTTTTAAACCGGTCTTCAAGGGTTTGGGATTAGCACGGCGTTTGACCGAGTTGGCTGTCGCAGCCGTGTGAATTAGTGCATGGTGTACGACAGCCGCTGAACGACAAGAACAAAACCGACCCGTGAAACTTGGGCAAAAGCCTCGATCCTGTGTATCAATCCGTGAATAACTTCAGCAGCACCAGTCCCTCCAGAAGTTGGGTGCGTCCTGAGAGGAAAAAACACAGCCGGAACGGACTCCGTTGCTTGCTGCAGTGAGTGGGCTCGCTGATAAGTTCTGTCGTCTTACTGCGTATGACAACGTATGCCAGCATTGATCTATGCTAGTAGTCTGGATGACAAGGTTAACGCGTCTATCCTGATTTCTGGTAGATTGGATTCGCTCGTTATAATGGAGGTAGATTAGCCAGCCAAGTTTCGGAGAAGCCGGATGTAAGTCGTGTCGCTAATACGTGTGTGCCAGTAGAGAACAGCATTCTGTCACGCTACCATTGGATTATCTAAGTATACAGCAGAGCAGCTCCGTTAGATTATCCTCACCGTAGAGTTAGCCAATAGGATGGACTAGCCATCACTAACGAAGATTGCAACCACAACACGTTCAGGTGCTCACCTATCAAGTCCAATAGTTTGATAGTTACCCATGACTGCAAACCCCGGCTCTAGAATTTTCTTGCGAACAAGCAACCGCAAAGCTACGGGGAGCGTCGCGTTACGTGAAGAGAAGTTTTGATTTCAGATGTTTGTGGTTACGGGATTCTGTAGAGTGCATACTCACATGACTCTCGTCTGAAGAATCGTGCTCCTGTCATGGCGCAGATATTCTGGCGATTCCACACCAAAGGGGGGAAGCACTGGACTTGAGTTTCGCTCATATTAGAGCACATGAATAGTGTATACCCAACGGCCGTGCCGGGGTTTGAACTCCGCACAGATGACATGGTAGGGAGCGTTTTACTACCACTTCACCAGCGCACGCTGGACTCACCCGAATTTTTGTCTGAGTGATTGGCTGGCCAAGCTCCTAGGACACACCTCAGCAATGGAGCATCGATGGCCGTCGCTGATTGGCTCTCAAACATCGAATCGACAGGTGGCTTTCCTGGTTCCGTGGCTCCGCGGCTCGTGTGAATGTGGTGGAGATAGCGGTTCGGGCCGACTCTTAAACGCAAACCTCGAATTTCTCTGAAACCGTTGTTTGAACGGAGGAATCTTCAACATAAATTTTCAGCATTTGATGGTATTTATTCGAACCCAAAAAATCTTCCCATGCGGCAGTGGTTTCTTTGGAAGTTGTTTAAATGTATTCGAGGTCCACTATGGGGCCGAATTCGTATTTTGATGGCTGCCAATGGCTTCGCACAATGTCACCTTGAACACGGTGGGAAATTTTATGGAAAAGCTGATTTCTTCACTTCTTTCCCCCTGTATTGGATTTGGAAATAATCTCATAGCTACATGAACAATTATTACGCCCTCTTTCTACGCGCAAATTCGACATGGAGAAGCCATTGGCGACGCGAATAGGAAAAAGTTTTCCATCATTGCGGCAGGCGTTACTTCAAACGAAGCCAAGGAATTCGTCACAGCTAGTAAGATTTTGTTTATTTTGCGGTGGTCAGCACATGCTACACGGGGTGCACGGCAAGGTTTTATCTTCACCGGTATATAGGTCTCTTGATAGTACTACTGGGTTTATGGGCAGAACAACCGAAGAGTACAATAGGATGGCCGGTGCTTTGAAGTTCTTGCACAAATTCAACGGTTTTGGATAGTCCCGTGGGTGCATGTAACGCTCGGTCGGGGAATATTAGGGATACGCTGAACTACCGGCAAGCCATCAGACTGGGTATGACAGTCGCGGTACAGTCATCGCGACGTCGTACTTGGGTTCGTGGACAGCACCGCGCATGAACATCTTGGGTGAGTCAGTGGGGTTGTTATGGTAGTTAGGATAGACCAAGGAGACGTGACAAATTAAGACCAGCATGGACCAAGGATTTTCTTGGGTCCTTCGAGGGTGCAAGGTGGTTCATCGCTGTCATTCAAACGAGGCAATAAGACAACAACATTGAGGAACCAAAGTAGGAAAAAGTGTCAAAATTTCTGCTAGACGGCACTATGGTACGAGGTAGACTTCGGCCCGAACTAGCAGGCAGCCAAAAGTGGTCACAATTTCTAGCCACTGCAGTGAGACGACACTGGCGATTTCACAAATGGTAATAGAGTTCACGTGGGGATATTAAGTATGTGCTTGATGCGAACGGGTGTGGGTGTGTGTGATTATGATGGCTGTGCATTGGCCTAATTGTGCGCAAATAAGGTAGCTCGGAACGCGCAGTAACAAGAGATCAGAGAAAAATTGGGGCGGTGTTGCGTGTTTGTACGATGTGGTGACATCAGAACGGCGTAGTTACGGCCGAAAGAAAAGCGTGGAGACTTTGCAAAACAAGTTGCCTCTGGGGTGTCACACCGTGTGCATTTAGTGAGTCTCTGGTGGCATTTTTCCTTCTATTAATGGGCTTTTGGGTTCACGGAAGGATTGCCCGGAGTATATGCTACAATCGGCGCAAGCTGACGCCAGTGGCACAGGCTCTTGACAAAAATTGCTTCCATTTAATTTTCTCGTTCCTCCGTTGTATCAGGTGGAGTATGAGGTTCAGCATAGGGTAGGAAAGTCTTTGGGGAGACAACGCGCAGTTGAAGTGAGCGTTGTCAACCGCGCAGACTTCAAAGCGTGTGAGATAGTAAGCACAGCTCTCCAAAAGCTTCCGTACGCGAAGCGGTGACCGTCAGCTGTGCCCACTCCAGCCACTCCTTTTCTATTTTCGTTATTGATGATATAACGAGAGCAACACTGAAAGGTATTAAAAAACTGGCGTTTAAATATTTCGTGTAGGTTGGTGTCAGCGAATCCGTAACGAGGCTATTAGAAAGCGAGTTTTCGGCTGTGCAGCAGAAACTTCTATTGAAGAATGTCTCCAGCACCAAAAGCTGCTTTGGCTAGCTCATGTATTGCGTATGCCAAACCGTCGTTTGCTGTGCCAAATTCAGAGTGGCGAATGCAGAGAGGTGGCTAGCCTGTGACCTAGCAGGGGGGTATGAAAGAGATTACGAAACGTTTGGGTGCTGTCGGTGCTAGTCGCCTTCCAGGAAAGTTACGCATGCTAGTAGGTATCAATGGCGTTTTTGTTGTCAGTTTCTATCCAGCTTGCCTGAATGAATGTCTGGAGGTGTATGTACCTCGGAATGAATGTAGTAAGGTAGCACTAAGTCCCTTCCCTGTCCACCTTTATTCTATTCAACATAAGGCCTTCAAATAACTCATGGTTGTACGGCAGCAAAGCGTCAGTGGTTAACACTGTTGTCGTGGCCGGAAAGTCCGAGCAGGTAGTAGATATGTAGATGGGCAGGCAAGGAGCATTGAAAGGATGGATTATTTGGCACCAGGGTCTATGTTGAAGACAACAAAATTCTCGGTTTGCAAGGGCAAGAAATTTCGCTGATTTGTTTCCCAGAAAGGAACCCCCAGTTAGTGAGGCTGTTACTGCAGTTGAGTATTAGATGGTTACAAGTTTTGAGGAGGACGACGGAGCTGTCGATTCTACTAAGCTACATAGTATCGGTATCGGGAGGCGGAAGTGGACTAAAGCTGGGATTCCGTGCTCTAAATGAGCAGATTTGACACCAAGTACCAGCCCGCCAACTAGATCTTCGCCACAGCTGAATACATTGGTGCACGTGGGCCTTCGATCTTAGGGCTCAAGTCCATACCACTTGATCTCACGACTGACTACTATACAACCCTCTTTATCTTTAACTTCACTGCGCCCAGTGCCGCGTATGATCGCTGAATCCCGCTATCGAATCATCGGTGTACACAACACTCCTTCATTATTGCCAATGGGACTGATTAAGCAAGTGTTAAGTTTGCCTTTATGACATTACGACTCCGGTTTCAGCGTGGACACCGATTAAGAAGCGTGGACAGCGGGAGTTGTTGGTGAGTTAACCACCACAACCTTGTTTACTTTTGTGTTTTCAATGATATCGGGGAAGATGTACACGAGTTGCAATTGATCATACATTCTCCCCTTCAGAAACCCTGTTGAGTAAAAGCGCCTTTGAAAACGAGAACTGGATTGACTACACCTTACGTTTTGACCGATGCAACCAATAAACAGAAACACAATTTGTCAAGGGTGGCTGTGTATTTTTCAGGCGTGTGCTTGGCAGACGGACATGTATAGATATGAAGGATCATTTTTGGTCGTTGGATTAGACTAGTATGCATAGCTGGGGACTTATAATCACTTGCGTACATGGGTACCGGCCCGGCAGTTACTATAAGTAACCAAGAAGCGTGACATCGCCTACAGTTATGAGTATGAGGGACCACCGTTTGCCATTGGATTAGGCTGCCAGACATACTTGAGTTCTCAGTATCAACGTCACAGGTGGACACGGGCCATTCAGTTACGATAATTAGACAAGGTGGGTGACATGAAATGTAGTTATGAGTATGACGGACCGTCGTTGGCTTGCCCCAGAGGTGGGACCGCAGATGATTGATTTACTTTTGGGGCCTAGCTCCCCTTCCGTCCCCAAAACGTACAGCTATGCTTTCTAAACGTTCCGCGAAGAAGTATCTCATAATGTGGACCTGGACCGAAGATAGAGTTGTGTAAACAAGCCTCAAAGAGATTGTCGCCGCTAATGTGCTCCCGCTGTATAGTAAGTATCGTTCCCAGTTTGTCAGCCGCCTACATCATGGTGATATTCCGATGACCCTACATATATCTTTCACTCATTTCACGAAGTCAATAGCTCAATAAACACTGCGCACCAAGAAGCCCATATGCTCCCTTTGCAGGATATATGTACTGATAAAAACGACCAGTGAAATTCAGCATTTCAAGGCGTACAATTTGGACCTTCAAATTTTCTCAGCAGAGACGGATGCGCACGTGTCGGCCAGTTGATTAGGCATCGTAGACCCTCAACCGCATGTTAGTGGTGTGCATCAGCTTGGTTCGTCCAGCTGTTTGATATGACCGACGTAAGTTCCATGTGGCTAGTTTAACTAGGCATCATTGACCTGCCATGTATTTCCACGCCAATGTGAAGCAATGCACCAGAAACTCGGCCTACGGCCAGAGTTCATTATCATCTGAAAACTTCGGTTCATAATATCTAGTACGAATTTCCGAGTACAATGTTTGTTTATGTAGCGGTGATTTCTCGGAACTGTTATTCACGTGGTCCGAAAACATGGATTTTCTACCGACTGGTCGACCGGTAGATACAAGGCCAAACATAGCCGCGTAAGTGAAACTCCATCACATCTTGCGTCCACCAGTACAATGTTGGGTACAGCAAGTTCAATAAATTATTTCAGCTGCAGAACTGCCTGCCAATTCCACCCACTGTGGGGCATTCACAGTCGCCATATCCTATTGCACTTACACGTCCTTTTCCAAGCCCACGTAACAGATGACCCTGATGATTAGCTCACTCAAACAACTCAGCCACACTGGGAATTTGCAGGTTTACCTATAGGGAATGGATATTCTCAACTAGGAAATGGTAGCCTTGCATATGCCGTCGTTTTCGAGAAATCTATTCCTTCCAGCGAATACTGAGCAGCAGTGGTACGGACCGCTCACTAGGAGTAAACTGAAATTATTTTCAGCCTAACTACGTGGTTTTCGAACTTGCGAATATTGCGTGCAGTTATTTTATTCCGTTTGCACGTTTCGGTGGTATTTTGCTCGGGGTATTTTGTTCGGGTGAGCGAGGTTCCAAGGTCGCCAACCATCACCAAGGCGCATTTTATTACCAGTTTAGGAGATAAAGCACGAAATCGAGCTTTAGCATATTTTGGCCTTTCGCGGTTTTCTTTTAGGGTAAACTAACATCTACAGAATTTCCTATATAGATTCAGCCCAGGGAAATAGTTGAGTGCCTTTTGTGTGCTTTATACGCCCCAGACGTAACAAATGAGATGAATTCGCTCAGTGAACTTCGGCACAACACACTTTTTTTATGAAGCTCGCCTCCCGTTCAATTTAACAATGTGAGACAACGAGGTGCAGTGCGCGGTAGTGATGCGAGTGTGATCTCTGTGGATGAGCTTCATTCCTGGATATGCACAACTAGTCAGTAGATGATGCAGAGTTACGTGGTATCTGCATTCAAATTACCAACACGACGGTATCTTTCTCGTGGGAAATAAGCAGGCTCCTTAGCTGAAATACGTCATAAAGCCCAACAACATTGACGGAAACTAAGGCCAAACATTGCCGGTCATCATGATAACTGCGCGCGCTTTCGCCTACTCTGGCAACTTATTGTAACTGCTAGGCCCGTGTCTATATGCGGCGTTGATTGTGAGGCGTCAACTATGCATGATAGTCTAATCAAAAGGCCAGCGGCGGTTCTCCATACTCACACATATCTGCCTACCATCCTAACACCTGAAGAATACAAGGCAGCCTCTGGCGAGTTATGTTTTTAATAGTTGGTCACATCCGTACAAGCGTAATGGATAGTCACTCGAGCTGCCGTTTTCCGGAAGGCGTCCTCACTCAACAGGGATTCTAAAATAAAAAATTATAATCAATTACATAAATTAGCTAAATATTTTTCGGGCGTGTCACTGTCATACATACAAGCCTACAATTTGCTCAATTAGTCACATTGTCGATAATAAAAGATCCGTGTGTACACAGGTGTTTTGACATTGAAGTTACAATCAACAAACGCATTAATGGACGCAGCGAAGTTAACGTTAAAGGGGGGTGTATACAAGACAGTCATAAGCTAAAGTGGTTTAGACTTTATCTTTTGATTTCATGGAATTCATGCGTCCTCGAATCTGTACCCACGACTGTAACCGTAGTGAAGTTCAAATGAGCGTGCGGGTACTTGGCGTCAAATCCACTCATTTAGAACACTAAATCTTAACTTCACTCCAATTCTGCTTGCCGTCACTTATATCCTGTAGCTTAATAGGAACAACGGCCCTGGCACCATCAACATAATTTGTAGACATCCCATACTCCACCGCAGCAGGACTCTTACCAACTCAGGGCACCGTTCTTGGACACCGCTTATCAACTCCGGTCCTTCCATTTGTAAAGCGGCGCTTTTGTGATATTCAGCATCGGAATATGGTTAAAAAAGCTTCCACATCTCAGACACTCCCAACATGCCGAAAAACTGTTGATATATCCGGCCGCACTCAGCCGTTTTTCCATATCAGCCATATGGATTTGGGCCTCATCTAACTCATTATTCACGCCAAAGTATTACCACCTATCTTCACGCACCCAGCATGTCTGAAATATCTGAATACATTGGCGACTAAGACAGCCGCCCGCGATGCGATTTAACTGGGGAACAAGTATCCCTCAACCCACATCCAACTGTCATACAAATTCAACTGCCCAAATGCTGCCCCCTCTTTTTGTCCTGTAATCAGTCGACGGACCCTGGCTTACCATGGCGCATTCACCCAACGCGCTTTGACCGCCCATCCACAATTGTCCCAGGTGGTAAGTCTTCCTAATTGCCACTCATGCCCAAACATCCGCCAAATCTTTCTGTATTATACCCTCCATTTTCATAAAACCTGACCCCGACGGTGCTTAGGACGGCACGGTCGACAACTCACCCTTCGACTGCATGCCACTTTCCCAAAGACCGTCACAAAGCCATGCTGAGCATGCTACTTCACCTTCTGTTCAGACCTTCTTTCCCCTACATTCACTGCTCTACCCACAGCGTCGGGTACACCTTGATCGGCTCTAAACACGAGCCTAGGTAACCTTACTTCATGTACCACTACTTCTCCCCCTGAATTCCCGTAGTGCCATAACACACCAAGGGCGATTTTACCAACTTCTTAATTAGAACGATGGGCATGCCATTGGAGCTATAAAAAATTTCACCGAAATTCATTAAAAATTTAGGAGAAAGCAGCCCTTGTCAAAAGCCTGCGTCTCTGGCTTAAGTTAGACCCTGTTGTAGCATGTACCCCAGAGAATTATCTTATGAAGCACAAACATCAATTATAGCAGACTAGAAAATGCTGCCTCATGTGTAATATAAAAAGAACTCACAAAATGCACTCGGCGTGACGCCTCTGCCGCAATTCGTTTTGCAAATCCTCCGCCCTGCGCCACGTTGAGGCCACCTCATTGTCTAAACTCGCAAAACGACCAAGCACCTCACGATTTTCCTCCTTTAGCTTGTACCTGCATGCTTTGAAATAGTAATTTATCTAAACTCACCCAACTTCCAGGATTAGTTCGCACTTTTTTCCGCGTGGCAGGCAATATTAGAAGGCCCTCCATATTTCCAGTCAGTTTTCTACTGTTATCCAATCCACTTTCTGACTGAGCGTTACTGAAACTTCCTAATAGCCGTCTGTGATGCTCTTCTAACGCCATTTTCGCCCTAGCACCCTCAAATACATGATGATGCCACCTTCCCAGATGCCTGCAACCTAAAAGCCCTGTAGCGCAACGTAACTATAAAGGAACTTATACATCAACCACAATTTTGGCAAAGGTCTTTTCACAAGTCTGCACTTCCTACGCAGATCCATGGGTGATTACATAACAAGCTGTGAACTTAGCGGCGCAACGTTTGGCTAATGAACGTTAATAATCTTCGTATATGGCTAGGACGGTTTGCATCGATCGCGAACCGCCATTCCTTATAATCTTCACCAGAACTTCCATCACCGTTTTCGAAATCGAGCCTCACTACGATTTCTAGAAATTGCAACCACTCTAAGCTGCCTGCTGATACGGGCCGCAGTCTAATGGCAGAAGAAACCGGCCTGCGCCTCGATGGTCTCAAGAATACCCTCGATACACGTTGGTCTTTATTTATCACGATCTTTCGGCCAATCCTAACTGTCCTGACAAGCCCAACTGACTCAAGGTGTTCATGTACGTGGCGGTCCACGAAACTGAGTACGACGGCGCGATGACGGAGCCGCGACTGTCATACCCAGCCTGACGGCTTGCTTGCATTTTAGCAAATCTTCACCATTTGCCCACCAAAAATATTACGTGCGTCCAAAAGCCCTCCCCACTTCGCTTAATTTGTCCCTAATTTGTCCCGAAGTACTGACCAGCTTATTAAACTCTCCACTTGCACTGCCCAAAACCAACTAAATCCTCCCATGGCACTATCATGGAGGTAGCATACCGGTGAAGTTAAAATCCTGCCCTACACCCAATACAGCGTGTGCTGACTATCATAAAAAGGTCCATCAACCTTACTAGCTGTGACGGATTCCTTGGCCTTCCTTGAAGGGACGCCTGCTGCAAAGAGAGGAAATTCCTTCCCACACAGGTTGCGAGTGGCTGGCCCTTTTCAATTCTGCGCAAATAAAGACGTAATTTTGTTCGTGTGCACTTTCAAAATATTTTCAAATCCAATACAGGAGAAAGCAATTTTAGAAACAAAATTTTCCACAAAATTCTCCACCTTCTTCACGGAGACATCATGCTGAGCAATAGCAAACATTAAATATATGAATTCCGCGCCCAAAGTAGACCCCGTGGATGCTTAGACAAATTTTAGCAACACCTCCACTGTCTGGGGAGCTTTTGAAGGATCGAATAAATGCTGTCAAAATGCCAAAACTTTGCGTAAAAGTTTACTTCGTTCAAAATATGGTTTCAGAGAACTCTGGGGGTGTGCGTCCAAAGATGGTTAGCGGTTCTAGCCGCTCACTAGAAGTAAACCCAAATTAATTTCACAAAAACTATAGGGTTTGCGAAGTTGGGAATTTTACGGAGAGTTAATGTAATCCGTTTGCACGTTCCATTGATATGTTGCTCATACCACTTTGTTCAAGTGAGCGATCTTCCCAGGTCACGGGCCACCCCCGATTTGCGTGGGAATACCAGCTTACGAAAAGAGGCACGAAACCAAATCTTAGCATACTTTAACCTTCTGCGGTGTTACTTAAACGTTAAATAATATCTTCAGAATGTCCAGTGCAAACTTCAACCAAGTAAATGGTTGAATAATTTTTGTATGCATTATATTCGTCGGGCGTAGCAACTTAGATGAGTTCATTCAGCGAAATCCGGTGCAACACAGGTTTTCGGGAAGCACGCCTTCCGTTCAGTGTAATATTGAAAGACAACTTGAAGCATTGTGCAGTCTTGAAGTAAAAGTGCACCTCCGTGGATGATCCCAATTTTATGATACGCGCAACTAGTCAGCAGATAATGCAGCGTTATTTGGTATCTGCAGGTGAATTGCCAACACATCAAGATTTTTACCATTGGAAATAATGACAGCCTTTAGCTGGGATACGTCATACATCTCAACACCATTACGGGAAAATAAGACCGAACATTGCCCTACATTAGGATCACCGCAAGCGCTGTCGCCCACATTGGCTACTTATCTTTACTGCTAGGCCCCTGTCAGTATGCAGCACTGGGTGAGGCCCCAACTATATATGATTGTCTAATCCAAATGTTAACGAAGGCCCTCTGCACTCATAAGGGTACGCGTTCTCGTTTACCCTGGCTGCTTGTCGCAGCTGCAAGGCTCGTACCTATGTGAGTCGCCGATTATATCTTTCGCTATGCATGATAGCCTGATGCGATAATCTTGATTATCATAAAAGTGTGTGATGTCGCTCACCTCAGCTACCTATCTCAACTGCTGGGCCCGTGTCTATGTGTGACGCTGGTTAAGAGGCCTCAAATAGGCATGGCAACCTAATCCAACAGCCAACGATGGCCCTTCTTATTCACGACTGTACGCGTTGCCGCTTATCTTGGCATCTTAGGTAAACTCTAGGCATGTACCTATGAGCACCGATGAATACAACACATCAACTATGCGGGATAGTCCAATATAATGGCCAATGGTGGCTCTACATACAACTGTACGTGTCGTTTACTTTAGCCACTTATTTTAAATGGTGGGCCCGCGCCTATATGTGTAGCTGATTATGAGGCCTCAACTATGCATGACAACCTGAACCAATGGCCAACAAGAAAGCTTCATGATAACCGTGTGCGTTGTCGCTTCGCTTTTTCCGTGCTTGGAAATTACAAAATCATCATTGGCGAAATGTTTTTATTTATTGAGAGGACTTGTACAAACATAATGGGTAGTCACTCCATTTCTTTTTCCGTAAACCGGTTTCACTCGATGACGAATCCTAAATGAAAACTTTGTGTTCGATTTACTTTCGTTTGTATCATCGGTAAAATTGTTCGAACATCTTGCTGTTACAAAGGCAAACTTAATTCGTGCTCACTTAGACCCACTGTTGATAATAAAGGATCCGTGCGTATTCTGGCGTTGGACCCAGCAAAGTTAAAGCTGAAGAGTGGTTGTATACAAGGCAGTCGTCAGATCGACTGATATATACTTGGTCACTAGTATTCAAGGGCCACACGCCTCTTTAAACGTGTACCCATGGATGTAGCCGTGGTGACACTCCAGTGAGTAGGCGAGTACTTGTTCCTTTACAGCACAGAAACCTAACTACACCCCACTTCTGCTTCAATCTGTAGCTTAATACAAACAACAGTTCTGTCGTTCTCATCAAACAAGTGTAACCATCCCGTAATAGTACTATCATCAACTGGGGGATCCGTTCTTGGCCACGGCTTATCAACTACGGTGCTTGCGTTTTTAAACTTCCCCTTTATGATCTTCAGCATCCGGTCAAGCTTAAAACGCTTTCACTTCTCAGACGCATAGCATGTTAAAAGCCGCCCGCTAATTTAAACTAATCTGATGCTCTTATCCACGTCTGTCATATGGGTTTGCGCCTCGTCTAACTCATCGTTCATGCTGAAGTATTGGCACCGATTTTCACTTACATGTTCTTGTCTAAATTATCAGAATACATGAGCGACCAAGACAGCCAATCCTGATACTCATTACTGCAGTCTCCATCTGGTAATTTGTGTTCCTCTACAGCTACCTCACCCACTCCCTGAATGAGCGTTACTGAACATTTACGGAAAAGTTCCGTGAAGGCTTTCTAACCCCATTCTGGCCATAGCACGCTCCAATTCATGATAATTCTGCATCGAAAGAGGCCTGCCAGCTAACTTTTCGGGACAATGATGTAGCTACAAATGCACATATAGCTCAGACACAATTAGGGGGACCGTCTATCAACATGCCTTCCCGTGCAACCCAGCTTCATGGACGATTACATAAAAAGCTACAAACTTAGTGCCGCAAAATTAGGCTAATGAACGTTCCACATGTTCGCACATGGCCACGAAAGATTGAATCGACCGCCAACCACCATGCCTTCGAGTCTCCGCCAGAAACTCGATCATCGTCCTGTAAGCAAGCAGCGCCACATCGATACGGCAGCTAGAAATCGTAATATTCTCAGATGCTCGTTATATCAGGCCGCAAGCGAATGGCAGCAAAGAAACAAATTGCACCCCCGGTGTACCCAAGCATATAACTGGTCCATGCTGGAATAATTTGTCACGATTCTTTCGCCACTCCCAACTACCCTGACAACCCTAACTGGTTCACCCAAGATGTGGATGTACGGGGCTGTCCGGGAACCAAAATAGGACGTCGCGATGACGGTACCGCGACTGCCATAGCCAGTCTGATGGCTTGTCCTTAGTTCACCACATCTCTACTATTTTCCGACCGAGCGTGTCGCATGAGCCCACAAGACCGTCTTAATCCGCTGAATCTGCGCCAAAACTTCATAGCACCGGCAACACTATTGTACCGTCTGCTCGTTCTGCTCATAACCCCCATAAATTTTCCCATCACACTATCAAGCAGTCATTATTCCGGTGAAGATAGTTCTTCGCCTAGCATCCGATACAGCGTGTGTTGACCGTCATAAAAATCTAACAAACTTACTAGCTGTGACGAACTCCTTGAATTTGTCTGGTGGGACGCCTGCTGCAACGGTGGAAAACTTATTCCTCCTAAATGAGTCGCGGATGGCTGATCGATTCTGAGTTTGCACCGAGAAGGACGACGGAATTACTGCTCATATACACTTTGAAAACATTTTTAAACCCAGTACGGGAGAAAACACATGAGGAAACCAACTTCTCAACAAAATCTTATATTCCCTTAATGGAGACACCATGCTGAGGCATGTCAGCTGATAAAAATGTAAATTCCTCGTCCAAAGTAGACCTTGAGTACGCTTAAACAAATTTTGGCAAAACTACGAAGATTAGGGGGTATTTCTAGTTGTAAAATAAATAACGCTGAATGCTGAAAGTTGTGTAGAAGTTTGCTTCATTCACTATATGGTTCGAGAAATGTTTTGGGTGTACCCCTTAGGGTCAGCTCAATATATTTTGTGGTATGATGTTTGAGAGTGTTTAGTAGAAGTGGTAGCGGTTATGCATGAGTCGAATTCGGGGTTGAGGTTTCGAATGGCATACCGGGTTTTGGAATTAAAATGTTTTTGCTGTTTTGTATCGTCGAGTGCTCCTCCTAAAAGGAGCTCGCACGAATTCGTAATATTTGGCTGAGGAGCTTAATTTCGGAACTATTTTGCTTGTAATGAAACTATGAAAGCAAGTTCTCGACAAGTGAAAAGCAGGTCACTTCCATCGTATATAAATTCCAAACACACTCTAGAGAAAACTAAACGCCACACACCAAACACAACTCTTGGATAAAAATAACAACAGCCACTAAATTGCTGTTATTGTTGTTATGTTGTTAGTATTGTTAGTGTTATGTTGCAGCATTGGTAGATTAGTATGACGTAATGCCATTGAACAGATCCGAAAACCAGTATGGTTGACGAATCCCACATTGAACCTAACTGAACGTTAGTTTTGGGTATAGGAATGAAATGCTGACAGTCACTGAAGGGAAATGAGAAGAGGGCTGATAATGACCACTCAAGATGCATCGCCTGAGTCATCGTAACCAAACAATCGTGCCAAAATCAGCGGCCTCACAACAAAACCCAAAAATTGCATTCTTTCTCCGGAAAACCCAGTGATCTGCGGTACCTCAAAATACTGGTTATGGTCAATAGAGTTGTTCCGCAGACAAATCAACAAAACTGAAAAGTTCGGTAATTTTCCAGAAGTTCAAGACAATAAAGGTTGGATTTAATACATCCTGAGCTTGGAGTGATGAGCCGGATTTTGAGCACCCGAGTTCTACAGCGATGACGTACAGAATAACCCCAAGAGGTTGCAAAATTCATTCATCCGGAAAAGGTCCACAGAAGATCACTAGTATGTTTTGAAAAGCCTGCTTACTAGGGCGTACAGAAGCCTGGTTAAGCGGCAAACGACCTGTTGCGTCAAATAAAAGCAGATGGACACGAAAAGCCCAGTCAAAACCGCATCAGCCTTTCCTATCTAGTCGAGCTGTGAGGCACAGATGAAATGACCGATACGACCGGGCAAACTGACCTCTGCCAAATATTAACCGCATGGTTGCGGTTAATATTGCATTTCAGGAACATGGGTTACGGGTTCCGCAGTATTTTGTGAAACGGAGAAGCTTTGCCTGTGAGACCTACTGCTTCGAGATCCCACGGCATGACCTTAGTGACAAATTCTTGGTAGTGAACCTCTAAGACAGCCTTGTTGTACCAAACTGAGCTCACGAAACTAATAGATTGTGTGCACAGTCGTCGGTGTACAGAGTTGACACAAGCTATCACGCAAAACCCAGGCATCACACCTCAGTTATGTGACCGGTCACTTGCCCGCACGTGGGACTTGAAGGCAACCTGACACCGCCCATGCTTCCCCCGGTCACGCCCTTCGGAAATTTGTGAGAGGGACACAGAAGTGTGTGGGCGAGAATATTAAGTACATCACTGCGTACGGTGATCCTCTTCGGTCTTGCTGCATCAGAATATCGTGCAAATATTCATCACCGTAATTACGGGGGCCTCTTTCTGTGCCCGGTCAGTAAGCAGCGCCCAAAATGCCTTCCAAAGCGGACTATATTCACAGCAGAAGTCACTGAGAGAAGACCTTGGAAACAGAGTTATGCAACAATCGGTCCCGTAAGAAAAGATTTCGAGTGTTTGGACACTCCTTATTTTTTCACAGCGATATTCACCAGCTTCTATTAAACGGTCTGCTTCATGTTTTTTTATGTGACTTACATGAATCGTCGCTAGCTGGCTGTCTTCTCATAACTGCGATCTAATCCGACAGTCCGTTTTAGCTATGGTGAACCAGAGTAATTCTTGTCCAGGTGATTTGAGTGTGTACTTTTTGAGTTCACTTGAATTCAGTTGTCGACCAAGTGCGGAGTATAATACCCGACGGAGCACGGCAATGAATAACAAAACAAACCCAACTGAATGACCCGCAGACACGCATCTAACTGTTGGCGTTCATATGCAGTTGATTACAACATTTGGTTGCTCTGAAAGTGCTTTCAGGATTGAGGTCTCAAACGGGTGAGGAGGTGGATAAAGTTTGTCGGCTGGCACACTGCACTAAAAAGGCTCTACTCAATAAAGGTACTGGCCTGAAAGACGGCCTTCCTAGATGACATCCCAGCCTTTAGTTAGTTACCATCCAACATGTCATTTCAAGCCTAGAACGACCGCTTTCCTCTCAACTGCGGAGACTGACTGGCTCATGGCGAACATGATGCATCGAAACCATTAGAGAGCACTTAAATTTTTCTGAGAGCAAAAAATAGCAAGGAAAAATCTTCGTGTCAGTTTAAGCCTGTTGCTGGTTCGCTACGCCAGAAGTGAAGAAAAGTTTATTAGAATTGCCTAATTCTCAAAAAGATGCACGGTGCTGGAATCAGAACTTCTTCGATCCGCACAGCAGTCAACGTCGATCATCTCGAGCAAACAGCCGTGATTCTATCTGTCAGGCGAAACAAATAAGGCACTCTGGCCCCCAGTTGCTTGTCTTAACTGTGTCAAATTCACCTTAGGCCAGCTAGCTGCCGGCCAGTCGAAGATGCTTTGGTTGATTCATGCAACACTGTTTTAGCTGATATCTGGTGGTGCTGCGAAGCAACATGACGGCTCAACTTTCATGTAGATATGTTCATAGTGCAACTGGCCGCACAAAATTGTTAGGATGGTTACAAAACCACATCAGTTATACGTGCGAAAAGCGCTACTTACCCGACAGCAAGGTGATTAGGACAGAGGTCAGTCTTGTTAGGCTCGTTCGTCAAACTGCTTGAGTGGGCCATTGACATTAGAATTAACAAAGGGTTTCAAAGAGAGATCTAAAGCAAATATTGCACACCGTCATTGGAGCGCTGCTTTGGTGCTATAACAACTTTTACGTGATAGCATATGATTCTTATGGTGTCCAGTCCAGACATTTTAACATTCATAAAGCAAACAGCAAGCTGGGCCTGAATCATCCGGGAGTTTGGAGAAGGAAACCTCAACCATTTTGGATTCGGTATTTAAAGTGCAAAAGTTTGGGGAAAATGCGCAGTTCTTGGGTATTGCGGGTGCTCCCCTAAGTTTGACAAACACAGCCCCTGGCAGTACCGCATTTAATCGTCGCTAAAACGACCTCCGATCGAACATATATGTAGGTGGCTTGCCCCAATAGGCACGTATTTATTTTAGTTAATATTTATTTATGTTATTTTATTCACCATTATAGTGATGGGATTAAACCGACCTGCAAATGACTTAATTTAGCAGCCCCCATGACCAGCGATTAGGCAGGCAGTGCTGAATGTGGCAGACTCAAATGTAACTAGTGCGGTCAAACGATATAGGGAAAGCCTGAACAAACATCCTTCGGTTGAATGGAGGCAAAGGTCACCAGAATGCCGACATTCTAGACAGAAATACTGTTGCTTCATAAGAAATCACACACATCATTGCGAATACATTCAACTTGATTTTCTGGGACTTTTGCAGAATTTGTTACCATCATTTCTGACGCGCATCATATTCCACGTTGCAAAAAGTACTTGTCTGAGGGAATTTTTCAGTTTAGCAACCCACGATCAAGTCTCGTCAGTTGCTGGGGTGGCACGTGTGGGAAAAGTAATACACATCTAGAAGTTCTACTGCCACAGCTCCTACAGAATATAAAGCATTCGAACAGCAACCTGTACTCTACTTCCGTAAAATTTCACAGCGGTAGCAGAGTCTATCTGACTTTCAATCGATACCAGAAAGCAGCACATATAGCTATACTAGGTTACCGTATATGTGGACAAGTTCATCGTGTTTCATTCATGGTATTGGAAAACCGGGTCTTCCCTCAGTTATCTTCTCCCAAAGTGCCTCTCAAGTTTCCACACAGATATGAGCTACTCTTGAGTTGCTTCGAAAGAGAATCCACTGACATTACTCATTGCCACAGTCATGCAGAAAGCAACGAGGCAACGCAGAAATACTTAGGAATCCCCATTATCCACCGTTTGAACCTGTGATAATATTCTGATCGAAGGGGAACATGATCGTTTTGGTTAATTCTTCGTGGTAGACCTGATGAAACAAATTATTATCGAGAAACTTCATGGAGTCATTGAGTCTCTATATGTCCCGGGAAATAAGGTGTCCATCCATCCCTTATGACACTGATATGCAAACCCTAGTAAGCACTCGCAGTGACACTGGTTGCAGTTGGAAAAGTGTTGACATAAGACGGGTTGCTAAAAGGCGGAGAGGTTATTCTAAGTACCAATACACAGCCAGCACCTGGATTTCTGTTGCCATTACGGGAGCTTTACTGTTGCGGAAATCGATCTGGAGTACGCAGATGACATAGTCCTCATCTTTGAAGATAGAAGAGCAGCACAAGCTCTGTTGAATGAAGTAACCAACACAATACCATTTCTCGGCATGTGCCTTGCACCTTCAAAGTGCAAAGTCATCCTTCAAAACGTGCAGCCTCTGGAAATACTCTTTAAAATGAAAGAAGCCATGGAGGTTGTGGAGGATTTTAACTACCTCCGTAGTTGTATTATCTCCGACAGCAATGTGTCCGATAAGATAAGTGCACGAATCCCAAAGTCCCGAATCGCGTTTGCCAATTCGCATCACTTGTGTCTCAAAAAGGCATATCAATGGGTTTCAGGGATCGCGTACTCAAGCTACAATAAAAACCGTGTTGTATGGTTGCTAGACATGGCCCCTGTGAGGCGTCTTCGGGGTTTCGACCGCTGATGCTTCAGTGGCGGTGTTAATGTCAGATGGCATCAACGAATTCGTAACGAGGTAGAAAAAGGGTATTTGGTCGTGCGGTGGGTATTTCGGTCACAGAAAACATTCAGCACCATCAGCTGCGGTGGCTCAGCCATGCGGTACGCATGCTGAAACAGCCTACCGAGACGAGTGTCTGCATCCTTCAAAACGGCGCAAACCGCGAGGTTGACACCGATTTATTTGGTAAAAGGGTGTGAAACAAATTACGAAGAGTTTGGTTGTTGGCCCGCCTTCCAGGGTGGGGTCCCCGTGATGCCCCCTTGCGCCTGGTTTTAAATATACTTAGATAAGCTTTGTGGTTATACGCCAGTGAAGAACCAGTGTTAACACCAATTTTCTTGTCTCTGATGATTGCAGAATTCATGGAATTAGAAAATATGACCACGGAATTTCAGTTTTCAGATGGAACAAAAGTATAGGATATGAATAGTTTTGTGTGAATACCACAATAGGTCGCTGAAATCGTACGGTAGTCATGCATTGTACACCACAACCATAAAACATCCGTTCACTGCGTACCGAGGAATTTCGTTGACGGAAGTGAACCTTAACGGACTAATCAATATAACCCACGTAGCCCAAAGTAAAGCGCTTGGCAGCATCATTATCGCTCAATATGATTGTGGAAGTGATGTTATTCGGTGACGACCCAAACGGTAGATTTTTTGCTTCATGTACAGCCAGGTGTCACGTGGTAACCAGTCTGTACTTAGGCGTTAGCGTTACACGGTGTAGACATTGCAGTTTTTTGGCTCTAAGCGATGGAAAAAGCACTCGCCGCTTGACAAATGAGAACAGTTGCTGGAACGAATGAGTATGGGTGGTAGTGGAATTCAGATTTCAAACCAACCAACGAAGTGGACGGTGAGAATAAATCGCGGACTGTATACGTAGTTACACATCGAAGCTTAGGTAGGCAGCTAATCGCTTCAATATTGTACAGAGGAATAAACATAGTCGGTAGTGTTAAATGACCATTTCACAGAATGACACGATACAACACAAAATAATGGGAAATCTGAAGAACAAAGGCAAAGTATAGGGGCAGTCGCAGTTATGAGGGACCAAAAAGCTTTCAGTGAATATATGTTATTAAAAAGAGGTTGAGGCAAGACACACAGCCAAATTTGAGATGGGTTAAGAAAAGAGATAAATTCAGCGAAAAGCCGCCACACCCAAATGGGGAAAACAGAAGCAAAAGACAGTGATTTAGGGTAGGAATGTTTCGGAGTATTTTACCATCGTGAAGGCTCACATAATAATTTGGAAGTCACCAAATATTTTGTGATGCACAGGTGTAAAATATCAAAAGAAGGATAGTTTTGTGTGAGCTGGCAGCAGCGAAAACAGGGAAGTCATAACTGGATCGATGAGAAAGACAGTCGACTTGCTCATAACAACGGGCCGGAAGGGCTGAAGTCATGCGGCTGAGTGATTTCTGCTATGGTTGAATATCGACACATTGCGGTTCTTTCTACTTTGGGTACTCCACGGGTATTTCTTCAGCATGGTTCTGTAAGTAAACGGTAGCGTAAATTTTACGAAGGCAGCACAGGACAATGCCAAAACGACACCAAGATGTCCTGTTGGATCAACTAAGCGAACTGTCATTCGGATTGCAATGAATGCCTATTGGAATAACACCAACAGGGCGGATATACGAACTTCCAGAACATCGCTCACCACTGTTTTTCCATCTTTGTATTGAGCGGACCTTTGCAGCCCACCCTCACCGCCTCACTCTTAGTTGCACATTCAGCCACAGGCACGTAGCATCACCACACACACACACTCACTCGTTTGACCCATTTAAATCCGTTTTGTATGCAGTCATTTTTGTCTCGCACGTTGACACGTTGTTCAACAGAATTCACAGCCTAGCTGGTCTTGCTTCCCGTGCAAATAATGATCGGATTTCGCATTCAGCCAGCTGGAATCACGAGTTCCAGCTAGTTACAATTGTAACGGTTCTGGAGACGGATTTTCTAACGTTTATCGTGTAGGACAATGATTCAAAACTCATCGTACACCGTCGGTGAAAGCTGATGCAGTAAGCTACGAAGTGTGTTTGTAAAAACAGTGAGGCCACAGCACGTCGGACTTCCCATCGCATCCTCATTCTGAGTGCACCGCCAACACGACCGGCACGAAGTGTTTCGAAAGGATATTTTAAGCCGAGACGTTACTTGGAGGGTTAGGCTTCTACCTAACAAAGTTGGCATGGTCGAACGACAAACTTGTCAACTTAATTCTTCTCAAAACCTCAAGAGACCTCAGAATCACGGAAGCGAATAAAAACCTGGAGTCTAACCGGTGCAGAAAATGTCCAGCTCCATAACCGCTAACAGTGGTCGACGAATAGTAGACTAATTTCCTCGCAGATACCGGTTAAGTAAATCGCGAATTCGAGACATTTCGATTAGGCCAGCCCAAGTGGTTAACTTTTCGCTAGTGGCCTCCAACTGACGAGTGGTGCTGAAGATCCAACACGACCGTTTATGGAAACCGAGACATCATTTTGCAAAGTGCTGCCCAAATGTTTAAATCTAGCCAACTTTAAACGTAAAATGGACGTGATGGGACCCCCAGTCAGTGTGAACCGAACCCCGCCTTCACAGAAGTAACGATACCGGTTTCTCGTCCTAAATGATGACTGCCATGTAGCGGTACTATGAGTCGAGGAACTAAAATGCCATGAAGCAACTGCCATTAGCCATGAAACTTAGTCATTTTGGACGGTTTCAATCACCGTAGGAAGAAAAGCGATAAGTTTCCTTCCAACTTAAGCAGATTATTCGCCAGGCCTTAACGTGTCGCTACAGCAGTAGTGCTCGTTAGAGGTTTCCAGATGACATGTTCGCTGTGCTGAACAGTTGTCGATATTCCACAAAGCTACATCTAGTCGAAGGACAGAAGATGGTCCTTAGTACACAGCGCTACGTAGCATTAACATGCGTAGAAGATTAGCTCAATAAAATCAACCTCCTTCTGTATAAAAAAGCTCCCGCTAATTTTCAACAAACGGCGTAAAGCATGCTCGTTAGTGTACCTAACCGACATCAAAGTATATGGCGAACAAACGCCAGAAGAAATATCAGCACGCTTCTATATTGTCCTACAGGATACAAGAGTACGACTTCATAGGATCAATCGATCGTTTGTTCGTAAAATCCCTTCAATGCATAGCTACAATGCCACCCGAAGGAAACATGAGGGCTCAAATACTGCCAGGCTAACCAAGCCCCGACAAAATTAGTCGAGATGGTGGGGTCCAGTCCGAACCACGGACCTTCCCGTCAGTAAGTCCTCGCCTAAACAAATGAGCTATCTCGAGCGCATGGGCTTCATACACAAGCCCAAAAGTCTTGAAATGTTCTCAAAATCTACCTCTAAAACCCTCAAGTTTGTTGTTAGCAGGTACGGCCATTGTCCAGAAAAGGCTATGTTGGCACGACATGACGTTCCTAAGCTGGGTTCATTCCTTAGTCTCATCAAGCAGTACAATGCATTTCCTCTGTTTGTTTACGACGTACGAACTACATTTAACGTAAGAGTTAAGTAACGACGCACTCATCGGTTTGATCCACTCAAACAAGTGATGCAACTAGAACAACCGCCCAGGTTACACTGACTATATTAAACGTTTCAGCCATGTCAAAACTGTGTGCAAGCATATCGCATTTCGGAATACCCAGCGGAAACAACAGAACGCTCCGTCGATACCGCGCAAAAGAAGAGAGAAATACGACTAACTATAGGAACCACACTTCCGACTAATGCCAGCTCGTCTTGACGCCGACTGAATCTAGCCAGTCCATCGGCTTCGATCAGTCTCGCGCGGGCACGGCCTACGACCCACATTTTGCAATAGCAAATCTGTCTACAATCGGCATATCCGAGGACTCGATAACTGCGTAGCATGTAAGGCAACGTTAAAATTAGCAAGATCACAAAGGTTCACTCTTCTGAGAATTAGTTTCCACTGTCTAGGGCATAACGTTGGTATTTAGTACATCCACTTCAGGTTTATCCTTGTGTAACTTGATACGTGTACGTGGACAGTACAAGTAGAAGAGAATGGTGGTGGTTCTGGAAAACTGTGCCTAGATACCTCCATGACATGCAGTGTAAAATCCGTTGCTGAGCCTGTGGCGACTGAACGGTTGAGAAAAGCAGGTATTCAGTTCCTTACTTAAGTAGTGTGAGGCGCTGGACCGATACAATGTAACGGGTCAGATTAGGGCACTACAGCAAGCAAGGAAGTTGGTTTGAAAGTCATCCCATCCATCGTGGTTCATTAGAAGTTCTTCGTTTCAACAGTGTTCTGTCCCGTGGAATCTACTGTCCAAGGTTCGCATACTAAGTAGCAGTCGGAAAAGTCACCTGGATTTGTTCGATCGCGTCACTATGCCTCAGGAAGAGATCATGGTAGAGCAACATACACGATCATATTTTGCTGTCACAAAACTGTGGGTAGCGGTTGTTGCAATTCGATGGTAGTCCGTTGTAGTAGTGATTGTAGCTAGGAGATGCTGGGAGCAGTAAAGTCACAGGGACACTAAGTGATTAAAAAACACTCAGAGTTACTAGATCTTATAAACACATAGGGATCACAATGGCAACGTGTAAATGCCCGTGAAACCAACAAATAAAAAAACAAGTGTGGATGCATGAATCCCACTCCTAGAAAACATTAGAACAACCACAAGGCTGCGGACGCAAAAACAGTCGAGATTATGTATGTCGCCCGTTCTGCGTGCGTATACAAGCATGCATCGGGAAGAGACCGACAGATTAAACAGTGGAGGAATGAAGATCTAACAAAGGATGAGGCGAACTTTCTTTCTGAAGCTAGAAATGACACCAAGCCAAAAGAGAACGTAATAAGTGCTCGGGTTACCAGTAACCAGTCGGACCCGAACCAAATGAAGCTACCAAAATTGGTCAACCTACCGGTAATTCCCGCCCCGCAGTCTCAATTGGCAGTGAGAATGCGAGGATACTACTCAAGACGCCGACCGCCGCGTACAGGCTGAGTGCTCCAATCTGTGAAACCTCAGGCATCATCACCTGAGCAACATACGGAGTGACAATAGCTCCAACACGAGAGATTGAACTGAATGAACCAACAGCAATTGCTCTGCAGGAAGTCGGATAAACCTACAGCGAGAGGGCGATGAAAGCATGCCATGACAAGGGAAGAATTGGTCACTGGATGATAAGGTAATTCCAGTTAAAGCAAGCTGAATGGAAATGAAAACAGATTCAGCAACAAGTAACCAAGGCGATTTCGCAAATTCCGTAAGCTAGAGACACTCCCTAAACTATCCCGATTGAATCTGGTCGGGCGGAGTGAAATTCCATTCCGCCAATAATGTCAGTAAAGTTCTGTTGTTAACTCGAAGTGACGGGACAGCCATTAAGCCCGAAGTCATTTCAAACCTATGGGGTCCCTCGTTTTATGATAGCTTCCCACGTTCTATGGACATACAGTAGGGTCACGCCAACTTTAAGCACGGTTCTTTTAGGTATGATGGACCATCATTTGGAAATGAACAACAGTCGGTTTGCAATATGAACAAATTGCACATCAATCAGCTCTCAAGTCTCTGAAGCGTATATCCATACGTGCTGGAGTAATTATTATCACTCATTGCCATGGGTCAAAAACAGGGTAGAATGCACTGATCAACAGCTCATTAGTTCATACTTCGCACTACATCTGCAAGTCGCTTAGAGATAGTGGACCGGCAAGTTGTGGCCCTGATCTCAGCTTGACTGATAACCCGCAGGGGTTAATAGCGCATTGTAAAATGGTACAAACCTCTATGACACTAAGACTGAGTTGGCGACAGATACGAAATAGCCGCTGAAGAATAACCGGCAAATACCATCCATGTGTTCAAAGTGTGGCGAGTAGTTTATAGTTTCCAAGTGGAAATACTCAAGATAAAACCATTGGGGTGGTTCAATAGTTTGGTTGCGGCCAATTTCTGTTTTTGGTGATTTTAGAGCAACTCTTTAAATGTAGACGTATGCGTGCAAATTCGGCTAGTCTTTTGATGGTATGCAGCACCTGTTGACCAGAACCCTCCCCTAATAGCTGCAGTACTACTGAGATAGCGAAAGATGGATGATCTTCTAATTCAGTCACAGGGCGTACAACCTATTTTGTTACTCATCAAATATTCTAAGAACACGTTGTAGAAGTGAAATGATGACCCTATTCAGATGAGCAGGACACTTAAATTACCCACTAAGTGTATTGACAAATCCTTCACGAGTAACCGCATCAGTCAGCAGTGTGCACTAGTGTGGCCCGTGCCACAAGAAACTAGCGTGAATATCAGAACAGAACACACAGTCGTATTTCAGTTAAAGAAGAAATGAAAACGAAAGAGCCGTGACAGGATTTTCACAATTCTAATGAGATTCAAAGGTGAAGCTAACGAGCAGGAGAAAGAGGAAGATACGAGCAGAATAGCTTGAGAATAAGTCTTCAGAATGAGCAAAATAAGTCTCCAAACTTAAAAGTAAAGTTATGATAGCAGGCTAACAATTAACACACAACACAATTAACAATTAACACACCACCTGGAACATAGACTTTACAAAATGAAATTACCCAAATAAAACAACCGTACCTCAGTAGTATACAGATAGGCAAGGCTAAGCAAACCTGCGGAGAAAGCTCGGACCACAAATAGTACTCCAGTCATCGCTTCTTTGGACATGCACACGTAGAGGAGGAAGAACATTAGTCCCGTAAGTCCGTTCCACACACCCATGGTAATTTTTCGACCGAAACAGTCGATGACCAGAACCATTAGCGGGACATCTGGAGAAAGATACAAAATTGGTGAGAGCGTGATCTACACACAATCAACAACCTACGAAAGAGTGTATATTCCTCGTTGACCAACACGTTGTAAACACACGTGTTGCACGGAAGTATGAACACTAAATGCAAAATCACTGCGCTTTGGGGTATGCAACGTCCTCTACTATTCAACAGTAATACCTGGTGCATAAGCCCACCACAGAAGTCTCGCAGTAAATTCCACCATACATCCGCAACTTTTCGTCTCAACCCAAACGTAGTGTGGACGGACCTGTTTCAGCTGCATATAAAGCCTCCTTCGACCACAAAGTATGCACCCATACGATCTTTAGTAATTGAACCAAAACATGCTCCAGGAATCCCATTGAAAATGAGACAGTGGTTGCACGCTGCCTCAGAAAACCTTAGCTGGAGCAGAGTAAAAAATAACTGTCGTTTGAAGGAAACAGCTTCCCCAGAGACACTGCATGGTAGTAATCTGTGAGTTGTTGGCACAGTTAGTATTCCATCGTCCTACTTCTTTAACTACGTGAGTTTAACACCATCGAATGATTACTGGCGAATGACGTACCAGCGTCCACCACTTGTGATAATGCAGCTGAAGCAACACATTGAGCCACCAGTTTTACAAGCGACTAGATAGAATATCAACTTCATGTGGTATACTTCAATTAATCTGGTAATAAGAAGCGTTTCTTCACGGCACATCCTACCCTACATTTCAGTATTTCCCCTGGATGTTGGAAAATGCCCCAGGCGGTGTACCACCGCCGCAGGCCACCGATGCATACGAATTTTTGTGTTTGTTTTGTTTCATTCATTCATTCATTTCATTTGTTTCGCCAATAACACCATTGAGAGAAGCAAAAGTAATGAGAAAAAATCGTCAATATGACATACGTTTTACCGTTCCAAAATGTTACACTGAGTGCTATTGCTTCCTTACCATCCAGTGGGTGCCACCACTAACACGTGCCCAAGTCGGGGATCACTGCTTCAGAAACACTTTTCGGGAGTCCAGAAAGCTTTTGTAACTGCAGATATCGGGTTTACTAATCTCAGTAGCAACTTCGAGTGTGTACGGAAACTGTAATCGGCGACGGAGAATAGGATACAAGCTAGCAAGTCATGAAGCAATGCTAGGTGGCAAACGATCTGCACTGAATATATGATTGTCCCATTAGTACTGGGCTGGAGCACGCAGTTGCCATACATCCGTGCGCAAATGTATTGTTAACACAGAATGGAAGAAACAGTGGTCAAGACCTAAGCATGATTCAATCTCACCTCAGTATGGAACGCAGCATAGGTAGTTCCTATAGAAAATCAGCATGCTTCTTAGAAAAACTTTCACGTACGAGACACCTGTAACAGTGGGACACGGGCCAAACACAAACATGGAAGACGCTCCACAGGAATCTTGGAGTATAACATCTCTACTACTGACACAAGGTACGCAGTTTTGCCACGAGCACGAATTTCCCAAGCAGATAGGTAGTCACGTTTCCAACAGCTCTGCAGCTAAGGTTCACTTTTTAAATCCACATTAGTTTTGCAAGTGAACCACAGGTAACCGCAGTTATAACGTCATGAGTCACTCAGATTTGCGAAAGTCAGCCCATGTATTTTAGTCCCAACCCTGTTGGTCGTTTGCTTACTGATGAAAAAGAACTTTGTGGGCTGCCCAATGTGCCTAAGTATCTTCTAGTTTTTCGTCCATCCATGTGCATTAGATGTACTAATGACCCTAAATTGCATTTTTAGCACTGGCAAGAATTTGTTGTGAAAATGGTATGCGCTGAATATGGCGGGAAAGTTATTATTGAACCTAAGCTTCGTCATGTTTGAAGCATTCATGTGTGCATTTCAACAACACTTTTATCGCAATTTCCCTCGAGGAACTAGCACATTACCGTTCAACGTAACAGCAGAGATCCACCACATACAAAACACAACATAAACACACATTCACTAGGTACGGACATGTGAGGACAAAAATGTCAACCTAATTGCGTGCTTCTTGTTCTCACCTGTGGATTAGCAACAGCAGCCAAGCTAATAGTCAGGTGATCACCTGAGTGTAGGGTATCATGCATTGTGCGAAGATCGACAACGGTTTCCAATATGTAAAGACTGAGTGAAAAGCATCGATCAATGAACTAAACGAAGACCTATGGAACAGTCAACTGATATTCGCCAAATGAATTGCACCCCGTGCGTAAAGTTTCAACTCATCAGTCAAGAAAATTAGACACATTCGGCATCTTAAGGTGTCAGGCGCGGAGGCTATTGCCTCTGTGATTGTGTTCGTGTCGGTTCTGGGACATTAATAATAAGTTACGGATAGGAGTATCTTCAGCTGTTCATTCTCTCACTTTTTTTTGAAGCGCCCCAAACAAACAAATGAATGCCTTCAATATGAGTGGAGAATAGTACAGAAACTAATTATCCTTTCTCGGTAGTGTATTCTATGGTTCCGGTTCGTGAAAACATAGTTCCACTAATATAGTACAAACCGAAAAGCTAGTAGTGAATTTATTGGCTTCATTAAATGGGACATTATTAGTCGACAAAGAAATAGTCCCGATAAATAATACTATCAACTATGACAGAGTTATGCTGAGCTACAACTGTTGCTCAAATGTGCCTTGGCCCCGTCCAACCGTCTCAGCATTTGGCTCAGGACCATTCGCTTGTCTTCGACATCAGCATAGAAAGTGAGACATACAGATCCTTGTTTGGAAATGCTTAAAGTGAGTGTCATATGCCCTAACACAAGTGAACGCGCAACCAGTATTGCATAGGACTGAGCCTGTGAACCTGTGCACTGTTCCTGCTGAAACCTTGAAGTTTCCCTTCAGTGGGCAAATGGCGTAGTCAGTCACCCTGATGTTTGAATATCAGGATTACTCGACAAGTTTTCCGAGCGCAACCATATCTTATAACAGCTGCGTAACCATATCGATTAATTTTCCATTTGACGAGAACTCCACGTCGCGAACGACAATTTCTTTCGTTTTACATAGGTCAAACTGCATTGAAACATTACTCCAAACTTTATGTTGAGAGTTCGGTATCGTCAAAGGTTTAGGGGTTGTGATTATTGGTGTTAGGGAGGAACGCTCCCATTTTCTACAGTAAGGTGGTACGAAAATGCCTTTGTGAGTACGGCAGTTACCATCATTCCCTACGGACGCCATCTACGAAACGGTCGAGGTACTATTAACGTGGGCGTTGACACAGCGGATAAACCGGATAAATCACAGTCCCCGTCACGTTTACAGCGTGTATCGGCGTCGTTTCAGGTTACCCAGCTTGAATTCCCACGATTTGAGATAACTGAAAAGAGCCATCATAAAGTAGGGCGGGAAAGACCGGCTTGAGTCTGTACCTATAAACCGGAAATTCCAGGATTGCATCGACATGCGGGAAGCGGAGAGTGGGACGACCTGGTGAACGACCTGCGATGAAGTGTCCAGGGCTCCCACTGGTAGCAGTGAAGGAAGGCCACGAACACCGTATGACACAGTCAATGACCCGAACAGAAATTGCTGTTGACATACGAATAAGATAGTACGAATGAGAACAACAAGCAGAGTTAGGATGAACTAGCTCGCTATATAATGAATTTTACCGTGCATATTACTGTTCAAATCCTTTCTACTGGGTAGGGTTTATCGTAGCTCGATTATTTAAAAGCTTAGGCAACAACAGTATAACAAAAAATCACTTATTTCTAGCATGAGATTTAGGAGATTCCTATGGAGATTTCGCCTTGTAAGTGGGAGAATATATGCAGAAAAACAGAGAAGCATTGTACAGCTGTTTCATCTTAATTGGGAAGCAGCACCTCACGGAACTCCAGGGAGTTTTGAACCCGCGACCACCCAGCTAGTAGTTTGAACACTAATCTTAGATCGGAAGTACACCAACCACCACCACCCCCACAACTACATTGTCGTAGCACTCAAACCCACACAGACCAACGAAATCTGCCAGTGGAACCCAAGGTGAATCATCAATTGAAGCACCTTGAAGTGAAAGATTAAGATTAATCCGATCAAAAATAATTTGAAATTCCCCAACTTGTCATTTCGATATAACCATCCAAACTGCTGCTTTAGTGGAATCGACTGGATGGTGTCAGGAAAGCAGGCCGAATGAAGCACGCTTGAAATCTTGTTGTAGGTAACACTATACTCACTGATAAACTCTCCAACGGAAGAAACCAGCATCGCAACGAAGTCGTCATCGTTCATATCTCTGCAGCACGAGGTGTCAACCGGTGGGGTATCATCATTGGGGAGAGTTGCGTTCAGGACCTCGGGAGGAGTGCTTGGAGCTGGTAACGGGAATTAAGTGGTAGATATGGTTCAATTTTAGATTGTGGTAAGTGATCAACACGAATGAAATGCGATGAACAGCATGGCAGCTGACCCGACAGCATGGAGCCACAAAGTATCCATGGGCCAGGAACGGCCTGATATTTACGCCGTTTATGTAAGATGTGATAGAAGGGAACGATACTAAACAACATTAGCTTCAAAAAATGCAGACAGTCTATGGTGTCGGTGTTTAAATGTCATCAAATAATCTGGGAAGTGCACCCATCTGCATACCAATTTGGTTTCAAGAGGAGACTCAACGGATCCCAGCTGAATCTCTCGGTTACGAATGTATCTCGGGAATTTTGTACAATTCGGGTTCAAGTGGTACATAAGGTTAGCGGAAACGCGGGGAGTGCGCCTACCAGATGAGCCCCAAAAAGGGCGAAATCGGTCGTGGGCTGTCGAATAGCTTGCAGAAACCCTATGAGTGGTTTCTTTCAAGAAAAAGTCACCAACTAGTTATTTTTGTATGACCCACTCAAGGCATTATACATTATATATTATATTATATATATAATATATATA
>SJOL01007411.1:1310425-1334491 GCA_004794785.1 Opisthorchis felineus | reverse complement strand
ATAGTATATATATATATATATATATATATATTATAGAGTGCTCGCAGGAGCAAAGAACATAATCTAGATAGGGGATATGACCGAAGGAAGGACGCCATATTGGGTATGGCACACTACGGACAGCTTTATATTGCGCTATATATACATAAATAAGCCATATCCTCAGAACCCGAGATAAAACTGCTTGATTTGTCTTTTTGGCGACTATTGTAAGACCATATATAGGCGATATGGATGGAACTGGTTTGGGGGTAGAAAAATAGATGGGGGTAACAAGGTATGGACGAAAAGCAAACGTCCATTTTGGCTGAAACATAGTGAAGTACAGTACAAGCCAACGCAACGGTTCTCCTTCTTGAGTCCATTTTAGTATGCATGTTTGATTGCTCGTAAGTATGTGGAAACAGCACTACCATTTACAATTTTTAAAGGAGATAAAGCATTTTTCAAGAGCTACACAAAAGTCACATCAAAAATTGATTTGCTGCTCAGCCTGCTAGTGTTTGGCTGCGTGACAGACGAAGTCCATATACACATTTCAAAGGCTGGTAGTTTGGATAAATTGCGGCATCAAAAAAGGCATACATTCAGACCCTGGGAGTTTAATGTACCAGACTAGCGTGGATCGCGTTGCTCTATAGCCAGGAGACGCGACTTGTGGGTAGAGGTTCTAAAAGTGTCACCGTGCTTTTGAACATGGATATTTCAGGAACATGGCTCGGACTGGCTAGTGTCAGTGAACTACAGATAAGAAAAGAGGTATTCGATGATGTACCAGAATGCATCAAGCAACATTAGCTGCGGTGGATAAGTTAACTGGTATAACAGTCTATCGTCTGCAACGTAATGGCACCATTTCCAATGCAGACGATTATGAAAAGTAAGCGCGTTTTCCGCCTTTCAGAATAGTAGCCACATGACCTCCAAAGAGCTTGGCTGGAGACGCTGCATTATACTGTTGGGAACTGACGTGCTATCTGTTTCTATCTAGATGGTCTTTAGAGGTGGGTGCAACTCGTATATTTTGGGAGGCTGGCACCAGCTTCCACGTTCTTTTGTCCGTCTTCTCTTTCTTTTCGCTACGGAGCTTGGTATGCGTAACTTGAAACAGTCGCACGACAGTAAATCGGCGGTAGCGCTGAGAACGAGGAGAAAGGTTTGCACCCCCGTATACCGTGCGATTCCACTTAAGTACAGTCGGAGTATGATACCTCAAGTTCCCTTGCTTCGACGATTTGGGTTGGTTTTGTTTGTTAGCTCAGCTATCCCGGGACACAACAATAAGCTTCCTTATTAAAGAAGTATTATAATAATCCAGCAGGTTGTAGCAACCCAGTCCGTGTATGTCGATAAACCTCGTGTGCAACATAAAAATTGTTCCCAACAGATCTAGACGCTCAACTGCGAAAAAAACCAAGCATGGAGGGACATGAAATGCGGCTGCACTGAGCAAGTCAACTTGCCGTACACCGGCACACAGACATGGGTGATGTTCATATTCGAAAGTAGGAGAGAAGGGACACTGCCCGTACAAGCAATAAATGTTGTCATAAAAACGTAGTGGTATCCGGGCTGTGAAAAGATCCGAATCCACCCCGGTGAAGTCCCCCAGAGAACCGTGAGATGATAGCAATGAAATGCAGTTGCTTATCGAGGAGGCAGTCGGGTCAAATTTGGACCAGATATTGATTGCCCTATCGTCAACAAATCGTGATTTATTTAACTCAACGCAACTGAGCAGTGCTTTCAGTAGATATGTGGTCATGCGCCAGACACGAAGAGGATTGGACGACGTAGGCCATTTCTTACCAAGTTTGACTATATGTTCAGATACTTGTGTTACGTTTGAGTAGCATACAAAAGGGATGAAATTTTACGTCCTTCAGGCACTTCTTCAAATGATGGCTTGGTATGGTGATGTTCAAAGAATTGAATCGTCTCGTGTATTCGAAAGAGGCGTGCCATCTTTATGAGTTAACGTAACGAGGAAAGAAGTAAACTAAATAGTACATTTGGTGCCTCTTGAAAGGGCAAGAGTCGCTTACAAGTAATGAGACTACTCGACGTTAGCAGACAGTACAAATATTACGTGAATTTTTTGTTCCGAACACACATCGCACAATGAAGTAACACCCTACTAAAGGGACTACTATTCGTCGTCGTCCTTATGCTTAGTTTCGCGTCAGCCGATATCAGTTTGCCCGATACGCCCCATGAGTTTACAGTGCACCGAACCATGTATAGTTAAGCAAATAAAGTACTGAAATGGGAGAAAGAAAAGAGGAGACACTACACACCTCCGAAACATGAGTGCCGAAAACGAAAAATCTCAGCACTCAAAAGGACAACACCATAGTAACCGAAGGCAGCACCGAACCATATCATCGGGAGCATCAGGGTTGTGACCAAATAGCGTTTCCCAAATAGTTGTTTTACGCTTCCCAAGCTCTTCGCCTGCAATGAAGTGAAAATGGAACTATGATAGGAGCGAACTAGGTTGAAAGCAGCATGAAGCATCTGTTGCGATCCCAACAGTGAACGGGGAAACGTGAGCAAAACAGCGAATGGTTACAAACATCAAACAAAGGATTCTCTTGGTAGTGAGTTCTGAGCGCAACACTTGAACCCATTCAAAGACCTTGAACACCAGCGAAACCGGGTTGTTTTGTCGGTGACTTAAACCACAAAAGGGTGAGTGAATGGCGGTAACGTCCTGCTTGAGCTCAACGTGAGGGCCAAAGCCTGAATTCACCCAACAGAGTATGTAGCTGTATGCTGTATGCTCGAGGCTTTGGGAACAACATCAATGGTGGGTTGGGACCAGTCACACTGAAGCTTCATCATCACAGAACTGCGAAAGGGTAGGTTGCAATAACCAGTAGAGACTGAAGAGCAAATAACTCCCCTCCTGCTCTCTGGTTGGCTGCCAGAATAATTCAGAATAGTTCTTCAAATGCTGTGCCGTAGCAAAGGATTAGGCATAACAACAGAATAGAGGGTAGTAACGGAATCCGCTTGCGACACAACTTGGACAGATGGGATGCGATAGCCTTCAGAAACTTCAACTAACTAGCTAAATTGGTCCATATGCGAGTGACGTTCAGGGGCATTAGGACGTATAAAGCGGTGAAAAATGACAGCTGTAGACAATCAATACGTGCTAACTACAACGGCAAGAGGTGAGTTTCTAAGTGCACTAATGGTCGATAAAGACAATTAGGTTCCAAGCGTACCCGCACAATCATCACCAGTCCTTCCAAGAAATTATCGCAAGAGAGAGAGAGCGGAGATTGTTTGGTTGAAACACTGCGAGTTGCTGCTAACCGCTCAGGGAGACAATTTGGGTAGAGCACGAAAACAGAAATGCCAGTGATATTATTGGTTAGTCATACACCATCCAGGTTACTGCAGAGATGGTTACGAACCACTTACAATGATATCGCAAGGCTAGTGGGCAAAATGGCCTAGGATTCACATAATCGTTTGTTCCAAGAGGGCTCCTCCTCTTGCTGACATCTCAAATAGAGAAAACACGGTCTTGGGATCGAGTGCACGAGACATTCCCAGGGTACTTATGCTTTTCCTAGAGGTAGCATCCCTGGCCTCTAAACAGCACAGGCATTTTTCGAGACTGTGACGATCCGTTCTGGCAAACAGTTCTGATGACCTGTGAAAAACCGATCTAAGCTTCTCATTCCAAATTTCTGGCGAAATAGTCCATCACTGCGGAAGTCCTAACCACTGCTTTCCTTTGTTGAAAAAAAAAACATGCGTTCTGACTAGATTGCCCGTCTAGACGACTGTTTAACTTTTGATTTCGAGCCACCAACACTAATATGAATGAACAGACTATGTTATTTCGAGGACGGGTGGCAAGCAACTTCATTAGTATGGTACTGTTGGGCCAATCTGTACCCACCGGCGATCTTTTGGATTGAAGACATCTTAGATGAATAGTTTCCATCCTATGTGAAATGAAAGTGGCCGCCACGCCCAAAGTAAGATAGGGTTTGTATCTCATCCAACTGTCTGGACAGCTAGTATTAGAAGGGAACTAGGCTGCAAAGGATCAACCTATCCAGCATGGACAGACCTAAACAGCTGTGTTCACCAGTCTGAAGTAGGGACGAATAAATGGCACATTTATCAGAATAGGATGACTGAGCGTACACAGAGGAATATGAAGTTACTGCAGTCTATTATACCCTAAACGACCTCTGATTGAAAAGCCCTTTTCATAACAAGATAACATTCAAGAAAGTCTTCACACAATGAAACGGTTCATCGGTTGATACCTGTGGAATTCGATAAAGTTCTTCACACATCCTACAATCGGGCATGGCTTCTCATTTGTGACTATTGAGCTCGTTCTACACACAACAAAGCAGTTTGCCCCCGAAGTAACCGTTTAGCATTACTTGCTACCAGAAAAAGCCGGCAACCGGCTATCCGTCCTAGAACACACGATGATGCATCAGTACAACTGAATGAGCATCTGCGGTGCGCTATACGCCAACTCAAGACAGATCTGTAGCTATTCGATCAGGCAGCGGACTGCGAAACCTAACCAGTGAGTAGTGTCCAGCAACTAAGTTTGTTTGTTGGGTCATTCTGATTGAATGAGTCGATGTGAAGGTTAATCTGTCCATCAAACACACTGTGAAGTAGACCCATAAACTCTGTCAGATATAGCAAATCATACCAATCGAAAAAGCTGAGCGCTGAGGGGATATAGATCAAATTATACAGCAAAAAACTTGGAAAATGTAGTGAGGCCTCGAATCTAGGAAGTGCCTCTGCATCTGTACTAGGAGACATCAATATTTCAACTACAATGCGGTCGACCGGGTAGAAATATTTAGTGGGGTTGACGCATTTGCGTGAACGATAGGCACTGAAGATTAGAGTAAAATAAAAACCGGGTAACTTGTTTCTGACTAAAGAGAATAGTCGCTTAAAACATGAAATCAACCCTCCTCATAGGGTACACAACCATGGCTACAAGATCAATGGCCTGTGGTTTGAGTAACGAAACCATTTTGCGTAAAACTATTCAACCGATACGCAAATCAATATAAGGCACTTGACCAGCAGTCCTACAATCTGGCATCCTTGAAAAGCTCTCAGTCCGATAGAGTCTGAAGCGCCCAGTGAAAAGACCGAATGTGTCTTGCAAGTAAATCTCTAGGGGTTGTTGAGTTATTCGGTCCAATTACTTTGTGTTTTGGATTGAGTATCGACAGAGTGAAAAGGGCGCGGACCGTATAAACCATAGTCACCACCACGAATGACTTCGTTGATCTGGATGGAAATTGTCCATCACAAGAATCGGACAATGGATATCAAAATGCAGTGCATAAACTAAGTACGACAGGAAAAACAACAACAAACGGAGAGATAAAACAGGACCCGAAGGTTGAATGACGTGGACCTACAGGTAACTGAGCTATCGACACAAAGATAAATCAGAATTGGTTGATTATGCCCAGGGCTTTTACCCATTGAAAGATATGCTGATTCGAAACCGGTTCAATAATATTTGACCGCACATTGATTTAATCTTCGACTGGTAAGAAAATCGCAAGGGTGCATTTGTGCAGTGAGGGCCATGTGGGTATCGTTCAATAGGTATATAAAGGTGGACAGCCGTTAACGAGGAATTGTAGAAGGGCGGAGCACGTGGTATAATTTGAAGTTACCACTTACCAATGCTTCACACGGAAATCACTCAGTCAGTACTGAGGCTAATGAGCTCATTTCGACCAGAAAAGCACTGACAAAATTAAATGATTCATTCTTCCAAACCGTGTGTAGAAGTAGACGTAGAATGTAGAAGTCTAGATGAGAAAGAAACGCTAGCAAACGGTGCTGAAATCTGATGCGCATGGCATGCGAATCAATTACACGAAAACACAACGACAAAAAAAGCGAAATTTGGGCTCAGAAGACGCGAATTTTCAAATTCAGAACTTCATTGGCTGGTTGTACAAAACATTGGGACAAGTGGAAAGTTCTGATCTGTGTGGACCAGAACAACGTTGTCTGAACACAGCAGCAGGCCATCCTATGACCTTGGTAGCAACTTCCCTAGCAGCCACATATAATGACGGATCAAAAATCAATGAGAAAACGAAGTGCAAAATTGTGAGCCAAGTCCAACGCACGAATTCACACTAAACAGCAAAGATAAGTGCGGAAGAGCTAGTTGATTTAACTTCAAACGATCCGAGTCTGAGCTCAGTCTACTCACACAATCACGCAAGTGATTCTGAAATAAGAAAAAAAATCGGTTGGCGACAGGTTGGCTAAAAGAACGAATGAAATAGTCCCACAAGTTACAGGTACATTTGTGCTCACTGCAGCCAGCCGAGGTGTAGAGACAAAGTAGATGCACCTACGTAAAATGCACAGTGAAATGATTTAAACTAAGTCTTGGATGAGTACTGAAGCGCTATATTTTGAATATAGGAAGACGAGATGTGGGATTTCAAGTGCTTTGGAAGTAGGTAAATAAAAAACGTATCGAAACGTTTGAGTGTGTTAGTCTTTAAACTTCGGTGTTATTAACGTGATGTCATTTTGTGATAAACGAATACTTAGACCAACAAGCGTCCACATCTAGTACCAGGTGTGATATCAAAAGCTGACACGGTGAGACCGACAGACCCATCAAATTACAACCAAAAAAGGAAGTGACACTAAGGCCCGTGTGTGGTGCCTCAGGTGAATGTCCACCTGCTCCAATGTGCCATTTAGAAACGAAATCGGTTATCCACAATACTAAAGAGTGAAGGGCTGTGTACTCGAAGGCCCGTAGGAAACGAATGTCCAACCAGAAGCGGTTTGGGTTTCCACGAAGTTAATATGGGGGTGAGTAAGCCTACTCACTCAGCATTCTTTTTTCCTTTCATGAAAACTTTTATTCAAGCCACTCTAACTGGGGAAACAAAATTTATGCATTTACATGATGGAATTGATTGGACAAGAGTGGATCGTGGGGACTGACAACCGCAATGTTAACAAGATTCCCCGAAACAATGATTCCAACCCTTTAAAGGCGGTGAACACTTGGAAACGTGAGTTCTGATGCGGATGGACGAACCGCACTTTGTCACTGCGAACCCGAGATTTAGTTTGTGAATCATATATTATTGACCCATATCCCAAGCCATATCAGTAACAGTTGTCGGTAGAAACGTACTCCATGCTTTATTCCATTTCTTTTAGCTCAGGCGTCGACCCCAAACCAATAGTACGCTACAGCGAACAACAGAGAAACAGTATGAAAATAATAAACATTCATTTGTAATACGCTTTCGGTGCCAAGCTACCATGCCACCTGAAGGAAGCACGACGACTCGGGTACTGCCAGGTTACCAAAACCCCGAGAATAGCAATCGAGATGCTGGAACTAGGTGAGAACCGCGGACTTTCCGGTCAGTAAGTTCGCGCCGTAACCTCTGAGCTATCTTGCGCTGTGCAAACTTCAGAGTCCAGAAAACTTGTGTAAGTATGAGCAATGTGATGAGTATTCTAAAGTGCTTCTTAAAAAGGACAGTCAACACAAACAGGATGGTTCTCTTGCATGGAAACGACTGCATTACCATTATCGTATTCGTACTCCATCGTTCTGCTAGGAAATATTGAAACAAATTTTCCGAATAATTCTTCAACAATCAACTCCAACAACTGTGCGATACTCAAATGAATCAGTCAACTGTTAAGCTGGAAACAACAAACCCGGAGAGGTTAGAAGGGAATTCGGCCTGATATGTCCGCCTTTGTTAATGGTGCGAACTAATGTTCTGCTTCAGTAAAGCTATACTATTGTGAGTGCAGCGGGAGCAGCCACAATCATCTACGCAAGGCTCTCCACAAAATTGACATTCCGACTACAGATTAGATAGGGCGTGGTTTGAATCAGTTCATGAGGCTGTGAACTGTCACCTGGCCAGTGTGATATGAACATCACAAGTTCGAGCACACAAGTTCTATTATATTCAAACCACGGAGGTCCGGAAATTCACCAAAAAATCAGCTTTCGATTAAACTGTACTCAAAGCCGCAATGTGTGCACAAGAAGTGTGAGGGTGCTCATGCAGTTCTTCAAAAGCAAGCATTTTAAAAAACACTTTCTTTGAAGACCTTATGGTGGACTCAGTTCTAGAGTGTACAGGTCCTTTCCGATTAGAATAAGTCTACCAATTTAGACTAGGTTTTCAATGAAAACGTATTGATCCACGAATCACGTGAACAGTGTAGAAATAATCTGGTAAAACTTTGTTGACTTGCTACAGAGGCACGACAGATCATGAAGCGAAATGCGGACATGTGAAAAAATACAGAGGACGCCATGGCGACCAAAATAAAGACGGAAAACGGTTTTACTTTCAAACGTTCTAAAGGTACAAACCAGAGAACCCAACGGCTGTAGAAGACACGTACTGTGGTGGTAAAAAAACAGAACAATTCGAATGAAACGAGGAGGGTTCAGTAGTCCTGACAACCAAATCACATAAAAGCCAAGCGATCAATAGTGAATTGCCCACAAAAGGTTACAACGAGGAGATCTCAGCCTTCGTTATTGCCCCGAAAGTTGTCGCTTTAGTGTCACGCACAAAAACAAGGATCAACACAGAGAACTCAATACGGTAACCTACACCCAGCCATGCTTCCTGCCACCGAAAAAATATCGTACCCTACAGGCCTTGCGGTCCTCGACCTAACGATAAATTGATAAATGGCTAAGATAACCCCCTTATATACGGGATTTGACCGGAAGCAATAAACTGGAGGTGAGGTATTCATCTTGGTTACCTCATCATCCAAAAGCGGTTACCGTGGCATAATAAGTCAAAATCAATTTACGTTTACGTGTTAAGGCGTTCATTGGTTGACTTGCTGCCATGAAGGATATAGGCTGGTGGACGTTTCGTGAAAAAGATACGACTGACCTAAGCTGTTAGAGTGGACTATGGGTTACGAGAAAACTGGACAATCATCCCGCCTAAGTTCGACAGTGTAACTTGAGCGCCACTGATTCTGGACCCAAATGTTCGTTCATCCGATGTGTCATTCACAAAAAGAGCAGTGAACTAACTCCAGTGATTGACATTGTGGGTCAACGCGAGCGAAAAGTAGCTTACAGAGTAAGTAACGCGATCACTACTTTTGAGGATCAACAATCGGTCAAGAGTACATGCTACTGTCAGCCTAGAAGGGCGGACTGCAAAAACTGTAGATGTAGACCTCAAATAATTATTCGAAGACACATGAGGATATAACGACTGAAGCCAATGTCCGGTGTTCATCGTGAGAAATAAGACAAGCGCGCAGGGCCGAAGTGAATAGCAGTGTTAACACTGACGCCTCACTACTGTACAACCAGAAAGTTTGTTTAATTATGTGTAAAGCACTAAAGTGAAGGGAAGATAAAAGAGCTAATGAGGGAGGGACTTGGCACTATCTTATCGCGAGCATTCTGAGGTACCTATACACCCCAGCGATCAACAAACCGATCTGGAAAGAATTTGACAACACGGACGCCACTGACATCGATCAGTGTGTCCAGCCAAGTTCAGGGGGCATCACGGGGACCCCAACCTAGAAGGCGGGCAAAAATTAAGCTTGCCCAGCTCACCGAACAAACCAACGACCATCTATGCTACGTAAGCTACCAACATTCTTCTCTATAGCAAAAAGTAAACTCTTCATAATATGTTTCACATCCTTTTACCAAATCATACGTTATCCACCTCATCGTTTGCGCAATTCTGAAGCATACACGGAGAACACTCGTCTCGGTAGACGGTGATTCAGCATCCGTAGCACATGGCCGAGCCACTTCAGCTGACAATACTGAATGTTTTCTGCGACCCGAAGTATCCAGCGCAGACCAAATGCCCGTTTTATAAATATCTCGTTACGAATTCGTTGGCGCCATTCAGTGATATACCTTTTCGACGCCACAAGTGGCGCAAATTGGCAAGTGCGATTGTGGAATTTCGGATTTGTGCACCTATTTCATTGAACACCTTTCCATCGGAGATAATACAAATACCGAGGTAGGTAAACTCCCCCACAATTTCTTGAATTTTAAGGGGTATTTCCAGAGACTGCACGTTCTGAAGGATGACTTTGCACTATGAAGGTGCAGAGCGCATGCCGAAAGATGGTATTATGGTGGTCAGCTATATTCAACAAAGCTTGTGTTTCATCTTCGTCTTCAAAGATTAGGACAATGCCGTCTGTTTACCCGATCGAAATCCCGCTTGGTGCTCAGGGGTTAGGACTCTGAGTGTCACCGTAAAACAACTAAGAATCAGTGATGCCAAAAGGCTTGTTACGACGGGAGTAAAAATGACGCGTCTGTGGCTAGTACACTCACTGCGACTACATCTTTTGAAGATGGGCACTATTATCTGGAACGGTTGGAGTTCACGCAGGAGCAGCAGACAGTGATCTAGCTTCGTCACCGGTAACTGATGACAATTGGTCTATTTGAAGTCAGCGCTGGTTTGTTGGCGGGCACCACCTAATCAAACGACGTCCGCTGTTCTAAAATTGGTACCGTGATCGGCTCAGATATGCAGCAGGCACGTTCCGTTGTCTTTTACCTCCTGCCCAACCCAAGATGACCACCCATTTCAGCCTCAGCAGCGCTAAGCCGAATTACTTGAGCGTTCATGTCAGCAGCAACCACGACGATATCCAAGTTTTTAGTCCATTTTAGAGGAAAACCTATGGCGTCGTAGGAACTGTCTGTAATAGATTTATGGCTGCGGTACGTCGAAGCGTAAGCAGATGCATTAAACAGACACCATTGAACCTCATTTTCTCGGGATACTTCTAAAGACGTTACCAAACGAATCAAACAGACAGGACTATCAACAGGTATCCAGCCAGATAGAGAAGTCTCCGCTGAATGACCAAACAGAGTACTCATCTTGGGATGTTTAGCTGCAGCGCATTCGTGTCGCCAGAGTTGCACATCAGGAACCGGGAAGAGAGCGAGGGGCAGTCAGTTCAGTTACGGTACTTGCGTCCTGTATCCTTGTTTCTGACAGGCATCATACTTGTAGAGGAAATCCAGCGTACGAGCAATAGACGCTTGTTATTCTGACTGCTTCAATGTGCTGGCATTAGAGGCAGATAAGCAGGCCGACTTTCGGTGTTTAGAGCTGTTACTGAAGTCGGTCACATACAAGCTGCAGCTGAGCGTAATGCATGACGAAAAAAACGGTCAGTCTTGGTGCTGGTACCTGTAGAGACAGTATTCGCACTGAGGTAGAAGAGGGAACACGTGAAAGCGCAAGAAAGGAAGCCTAAGCAGTAGCACGTTTTTGTTTACCCGCCCAGTTGTATGCGGCAAGGCGACCCAGTTGGTGGTACCACGCGACGGACGATATGGCATGACAACATTCTGCGTTGTGACATCCATGGTCGAACGCGGGCTGGGATACTGTCAGGGCGTCCACACTTGGACGGGAGGACGGTTGGGGTCCTCAACCAAAGCCTTGGGCTCAAAAGGATGACCACAAGGCAGCTGGTAGGTGGTGAGATATTGCTTCAGCAGTACAAATTTAATAGTAAAAAATTCGCCGTGCCTGTTCCAACCTTCAACCCGGAGGACCAGGAGACCGTATTCGTCGGACCTCTATCCACTGACCAACCTGGTATGAGAAACTCTGTGGGCACCGAAATGAAACCCTCCAGGGTAGTTCAACGGGTCATAGAGGTACACACCCCCATACCACCATAAAGAAGCGTCCTTTTGCAGCGGAGGGATTGGAGCACCATCCTGTCAGACTCCAATTCCGAGAGTTTGCCGTTTGCATAGAGATCTTCCAAAAAGTTGTCCTGTGACTTTTGTCCCGCGGATACTAAAACATGTACTAGGTGTTTTCTCTTGTATAGGTGTACGCAGTCATTCCGGTGCTTGCCTTCGGAAATTCGTATGCGGAAGACCAACAATACATATAAAGCTTCATTAGGCTTTTTCACCATATCAGAACAGTTGTACTTGGACAGTGAAGCCGGATACCATGAGAAACCAAAGTCAAATCGCTCAAAGTTCCCCTATCTCCAGTGATTACAACTCTCCCGGTTATGTGAAAATACAGCTTACTCCTACAACTGTCATAAATTTACACTACCGTGACTCTTGTTCGCTAACGACAAATCGTACATGATATGATCACTGCTCACGGCGTCGATGCATTGGTAGACGCTACAGGAGGGAAATGGAAATGCATTGGGTTATATACTCCAAGCAATACAAAACTGCTACAATAATCTGGAAAGGAACCTTGGGAATTACGTTGAAGCCACTTTCAAAATACTGCAGATGGCACAAACAAGGTTCGCGTTGATCAGCCCTGCAAACAGGAAACGTCCTTACATTATCCGACAGGGGGGCTAATGGCGAAGAGAAAAAATGTGGTAGGGTTTTCATGAATTGGGACTAAGTGCACATTGAAGTGGGGATTTTGTAAGGATTGGCAAAAAAGCAAATAAGCAGAACTGGACACTGTACACACAGCTACAGATAACATTTATACTGTGTGGCGCTGCACGGTAGATTCAACTGGCGGCTATCAGCGACGTGTCAAAACTGTAAAGTTGAAGGACTTGAAAACCGTTGATTGATTAGGTAGGCAAAATTATCCGTTTAGACTTTCAAAATAACGAGCAAATCCAATGGCCTGACACATTAAGGGAAACCGTTTCGAAAATATAAACAAAAATCACAAAAATCATGCACATTCCGGTCGTACAGAATGGCTGCCAGGATGCGGAGCCTTGTAAAAAACAGACAGAAATAGCACCGTCGTAAAAGAGGACACTGTTCCTGCAAGAGTATGAAAATTTCAGAGTGCCGGGGTTTTTTACGTTGAAACTGTACAGGTTCAGAGAGAACAGTGATTGAACGCGACAAAACTATAAAAACCGCTAAGACGTGAGAAAAAGCTATAATTAGCCCTATCCCCAATGAAACGCAGCACCATGACGCCAAGAGCTCCTTGAAGAAAGGGCGAACAACAAACGTGATCACAAAAAGACCTACCGAAACAGGCGTGCTGGTCAATTTTCCCTCAATCGGAGTAGCGCGATTGGTACGAAACAGTCTAGCAATAACCTTCTCGGCTTCCACTGTGTAGCCAGCGGTGACCAAGTACCTTGGTGATTCAGGAAGCAGCTGATGTTGAGAAGGACGAAAAAGAAAACGCCAGAGATAGTAAATTTCCACATGCGCGAACCACAAAGTCTTGATGTGTGTGCTCTGAGTATCTCTTGATGGGAACCGGAACGGAAACATGTTCAAAACCGTCTGTCAGATACCTGGACTTCGTTTAACGACGAAAAGGAGGTTAAGGATGAAACAGAATTGCCTGGGGGACTTGCCTAACTACGCACAACTCCTGAAAAACACCACAACACCCAGACAACCGAAAAACCACGACGTATCACTCCTAAACGGTTTAGAACCATTGATCGTCACTTCATTAAAATAATACCTCGTTCTTATAAAAGTGGAACCCAGTTGTATGGAAACCAAAACATGGAGGGGGCAGCGAAGTTGCTATCCAATGGAAACTTATGCAAATACTCAGGAGAAATAATGGCTATTCACTGAATTCTGGGCAAACAAGGCTCGGAGGCATACGTACATTTGTGACTCGAAGTTTTATTGAACCACTCTACACCTCAACCATTAATCATGTACAGACTGACCATTGAATATGAGAATGGATCAATAAGTGTGCTAAAAAACATACGCTTTGTGTCCATTACTAGTCATCGCACTTCGGAAGAAATCAACATGAAATCCTTCGATCCAAGCAAGGTCCACCTCAATGAGTTTGACAAGGCTGCCTGAATAATTAATGACACTTCTATCGGACGCAAGCTAACCTTGTCATGGATGTCGAGGTTTCGCTTTTCAGTTTATCTCAATGTGTATCACTCCAATATTGTACCACCGTTACAATTTTTCAGCGAATGGTCTAGGCGACCAAAGTTGCGAGCAGATGAATCACTCCATTAATAAGACCTCAATTGTGACCAGTCCAGCTGAAATAGACCACTCAGATTAAACTGTCTTGAATTTCACTTGAACAGTAGATCAAGCTGGGGTTAGTGTTGACTGATTTCATGAACCAAACGAAATTTTCGACAGACGAAGTCGACCTCTGTTGGTCCTTTTGTTCTATTCTACACAACAAAAATCCGTCTTGTGTCTATATCCCTCTTCTTGTTTTTGACCTGAACATAAACCACTCTTAGACCTGAGCAGCACGCGCCTAGTTCAATACAGCCACGTGGACTTTGTCGTCTTTCGGCCACTTTGTCCTGAGTCGATGTGATTTTCGGGTGGGCGTATTGTTTCTTACCTAATACATTTGTGCAGGATCCCATTTGAAATCAGCAATAGCTAACCCAGTGTGTAGAAGCCGGGATTTTAAGTTTGTACCATTCCATCATTTCATTATTGTACTAATAATATCGCACCTGTCGACAAACCTCCATTCGGACGATTCTACTTTTGGGGTTTTGCGCGTAACTCAACATGGTCCACATGATTTCTGGAAACAAACAATGAGCACATGGGTGCCCGAATCTCCCCGATCGAGTGGTCGGCATACATATATCCAGTGCACGCAAACATACAACAGAGCCACTATTTTTTTGAGTGTGTTGTTTAGTGGCCGACCATCCGGATGGGAGGAAGCCACTTGATTTTGAATACGGCATGCACATTGAAGTAAATGAGCTACGACAAAGCGACGGTCCTGTAAGAAACAGATGGTCGATGGATTTAGCGGTAAATAATGTGCGACAAGGCAACTAATTTCGCTCGACAATCAACAAAACAACTGAACAGAAGCAGACACTTCCGTCAGCTGTATGTGCTCAAGCCCCATCATGGCACTGAGACTTTGAGTAAAACCAGCACCTCGTTCTGCTGTAGGTGTTGAAGGACTGCAATCAAAGCAAATTTGATGAATTTCGACGAATTCAAAATTCGGGGTCTTTTTTGGTATCAATTTTCACGCGCGGAATCGAATAACCCAAAGGATATCTTCTGGACATGCAGCAGAGTGACCGAATCATACCTTGATCCAGAGATGGCAGAAATGAAGCGCTATTTGGAACAAACTGATGTGCACGGGCAGCGCCGACTAAAGGCAAGATTTTCCTCCGCCGTATAAACCCATGGATTCAACTAATTCAACCAGTTACTGAAAACGCGTTCCGTGCGCGTTTATCTGGACATAGAAGTAGCTTCTTGTCCGTTACACGCAGGCAACGGAAATTACTGTGCTTCCGATGATTAGTGGCAACAATTCTTGGCTGAGTAAATTGTAACAGAAATACAGCTTAAACGGTCCTTCCAACGATTATTACGAAATACCGAAGCAAAGCTTCATTCCAACACCGTTTCTGGAAGTTCAGTGGTACTGAAAATATCCCCTAAGAGATCAACTTCAGTGATCGTACGCAGTGATGTTCCGAGATCATCGAGCTCTTCCACAGGAACAATTAAGCAAAAATCCTTTAATAACAATGTAGCGAAGTAGGTATGTATCTTTTTCAAGCTCCGAACATGGGTTCGTCCGTTGCTGTGAAGTGCATGGATTTCTTGAAAATTATGCCCTCATGTATTACAATATCATAATTTCACTGAAGTGCCTGAACACCACTTAATCTACAGGTCTGTGTATATGCTCCACCTGACCTCTGCCAGCCGAAGCAAGGAAGCGCATGCTACAAGGTTAGGTTTCTCTGTTTGATAGCATTTCGAAGTGTAACTTAAAAAGTTCAGTGGACAGCTGTATTCTGAGATGTTCCCGGATCGTTTAGCTCTTTCTCCCCATTTTCTGTCACAATGTGGAAAAGGGACTAAAACCAAATGAGGCATTCGAACAGAAGATGCGTGTGCAACCGTCTGTAATAAGTGGATTTCCATTCAGAGAAACAGGCGACTTTCCAGAAGAAACATGGGAACGATTTTATGGAATGAAGGGACACCTTTGGCGACTTTTTGAGATACTGTTCCCCAGAACATCTGTTTCACGGAACTGAGCGCAGCTGACGGATGTAGAATGCTTTAACTTTTGTTAATTGGGGTTTTGTGCAGTCACATGTCCAAAGTGGTAGGCAAGAACGCCAGTTATTGTAAGTCAGTGTCACTAAGGATTTATTCCAACATCCCCATTGAAAAGAACGGTGGTTGTCAGCACAGCTGACGGTATAGAGCAGGTGGTTCGTACACACTTGTCGGCAGGCAGAAAAGGAATGAAAAGCTGACACCAGAAGATGAACTTGAAGAAACATAGAAAACTTGTGATATTACTGTAGGACTAATTAGAATCATGTCATTTCACATCCGACTCTGCTATATTCAATAAAAACAAACAGTTCGATGGATGTTACCATGTGACACTAGCCAAGCGACAAAGGACCGGATGCAGGGAAGAAGTGAAAACAGAAAACGGATTGTCCACATGTTTCATACGACAAGCTTTATCAAATGACCAAATAGGAAGAGAGGTGGGTTCAATGCACACTGCTGATAGGGGACAGAGGGAGTGAAAGAGTGAAAGTACCCAGGCAGACGAGACGTCCGGTTTTTGTCCATTAGGTTTGTCGGCAGACTCAGACTTGGTTTCAGTCGCCTAATGGTCACATCACCCGCCTACCGAATGATATTGGGACTTTCCCATTCGCAATTTTGAAGCATCCTAGACTTCCAACCAATCATCATCATCAGTTGTAGGAACTGCGTACTTGCCGTACAATGGTTATAGCCGCCACAGTTTCGTTCACCGATGATTTGGGGAGGTGGGGTAGATATCTGCGCCTGCTTGTGGTGGCTGACATAATTGATGCGTAAGTACAGGGTTGCCAGTGGACTTTTAATTGGGGAGATCGAGAGGAAAGCTATGCATTGAAGGCAATAGCTTAGATGCGCGAGCGCCATTCAGGACACGACTGGGCCATGTCTGACAATGTCTGTAACCGTTGATGTGTCCCGTCTCAGGATCCCCATCCAGGGAGACGGCAATGACCAGCGCAACTGAGTTTGCTGGTAATGGCTTTCATACTTCGCTGCCAAGTCATTGTTTTACCTCCCCTAGCCTGTTTTCAACCTTCACTTGGTTGTGCGAAAGGAGGCCTTCGAGGAATTCAGTCGACTGGCATACGGGGCACGTGGCCAAGCCAGCGCAACCTATAGAGTGTGATCAGTTCATCTATCGTGGACGAGTTATTTCTTCCGAAAATCATTCGATCTACTTCAGGATTGCTGATCCGGTGTTCCCACCAGACTCAGGCAATGCTCCGAATACATCAATGGTCAAACACTGAAAGTCTTTTGACGTCCTCGGCGCGCAGCGACCAGGTTTATTACTCGTATAATAATATGGAGCGCACCGCAGCATTGTAGACTCGTTCCTTGACGGATAAGCTGATGTTACGCCTACACCACAGGTGATGCAGGTTCATGAAAACTGCTCTGGCCTTCCCAGTTCGGATGGAAATATCGTCTTTGGCTAGAACAACGTGACTGATACAGCTGCCCAGGCAGACGAATTTGTCTACTACCTTAATTGGCTCATCTGCAAGAATGAAGTCAGGGTTCGAGCCCACCCAGTCTTGCAGCAGCACCTTACACTTTGCAGGTCTGAAGCGCATGCCAAACCGTGAGGCAGAATTATTTAGATCATTTAATATTACTTGCATCACGACGGCATCAGATCCAAGAAGTACTATGTCATCTGAGTAATTGACATCTGTGAGCGAATGCCCCGGGAGCACTTCGACCCCACAGGAATTAGAGGCTGGTAGTGAGTCTTCCATGATCGTATCAATGACGAAGTTGAAGAGGAAAGGTGAAAGAGGACAGCCCTGTCAGAGTTTCAGCTAACTTTAATGGGTGCGCAGATGGCCGTCTGTCCACCTTTGATAGTGCTTCTACGTGTCGTCATATTTTAGATGCAGTTCGAGGTTATCCGAACATGAACGCAGATGGGATTGGAGACTATGTTGATGTAGGCAAGCTACATTAACTGAGCAAGCTACATTATCTAAGAAAGCAACTTGGTCTGAACAATACACTCGCTTCACTGGTTTTGTACCTTTTAAGCAGGAAAGAAATATTATTCACCGTCTTACAAACATGGCAAGGAAAATATGTCCCAAGGATATGGTTGAACAAGAATTAGTGAGTATACTTATTACACTGTATCGAATGAGTTTTGAGACTTTTAGGGAAAAGTGGCGGCGCAGCTACAGGTGAACACAGCTGAAAGAAAACCCGAGGAGAGATATCAACAGACTTATATAAGGCTGGATATCTAAGCCACTGGGGAGAACTCTCCCCGCTGCAAAACTCTTTTGTTGATTTGAAAGACGTCACATGATGTTCTTAACTCTGAAGCACAGGATACCAGTCCACGCTCAGAGCATATCAGTTCATTCATTTCCATGCTTCTGTGCAACGGGTTATGTTGAACATAAGGCGACGCATTCCAGCCAATGGATGGGAAAACACTGACTAGCCTGGTTGAATATCGGGCATTGGAATACTTGCACTGGTGGGATTGGTCAGTACTGATCATCACACAAGCACAACCGATGCATTTCACGCTGTCCATACAACGCCCAGCCATCTGTCTGAGATGGTATGCACCATTGAGGCCGTACTATGTATCGTGAGCCAGCCCTTGGTGACTAAAAAAGCTGTAAACCGAGACAAGCTTTCAAGGATTTTTTCTGAACACACAACAACAGTACGTATACAAACAATTCCACTGTGACCTGGGCAAATTGGTGGGCCGAGTCGCCCTACTGACCATCGGGTCCAGTGATGTTAACCAACCGCATTTGGTCTTCAGTCCCCACTGTTTTGAATTATATTCAGAACGATTCATCATAATTTTTTCCTGAAAGCAGGGAAGAAAATGCGGCGATTGGGTGATGGGAACCAAACCTGTACGCCCAGTAGTTGTTTTTAACATCTGACTAGTGAACGCAAATTAAGATTTTTTCCTCCCACATTTCTTCTACACAGTCTTCTTCCAACAGTCTCCCTGACTCACAGTATGTTTGGTATGACACAACTGCACCTAAAACCATATCTCTTTCTTTTCCTCTTCTGAAAAGACGACTTCTCAATAGGTTCCAAACTCTTTCCAATTGAGAACATATCTCTTCCTGTATGACGACCCGATCCAGCTTTTCAAGCTGATACCACAACCCGTTATCACACCTATCACACCGTCCCAAGTCGATCGTCTATTCTCACTGACTTTGATGGTTGCTGAAGTCTCCACACATGTTTCACATCATAACAGATGGTTGGGCAATCAGATATCACAAAATTGCACGATCTTAAATAGTGCCGCCAGCATGATGCTATTTCTCTGTTTGTTCCAAATATGGGAGCAGCGTGAACTTCACTAATGGGTTGAATGAACATTTAAAAGAAACTCATGAATCATTCAGCTTCAAAAACAAATCCTAACAGATAAAAGGATATGAGATTCATGAAGATGTCTTCCGGGTGATCCAAAATAAAAATAAAACACAAACTGTGAATCAAAGTGCCAACTGTCGAACTCATCTTCCAATGAACTGCGAAATAGGGAAAGAGTTTTTCCAGAAAGAAGTGCATCGCTGTGTCAGACAGTTCACTGTGGAGGGACTGTGAATCAACATTCAAATGCGCGCTACCCGTAAGCACGATAAACTTACATCTGATACGAACCGAATACGACAGGAATACCAACAAATAACATTCGAACGGCACTATACGAGGAGTATGTTGCACAGCATCACACCTCATTGTGAGAATGATAACCAACAAAGTTTTAAGAAACCTGGAGCTTAGCATAAATAGAGTTCGCTAACGGACTAGCAGGAACAAACACAAAGAAAAACTCTTACCATCAGATAAATTTACCTGAACCGATGTGCACTCACTTTCATCAGCCCAAGAAACAGGGCAAGGGGTAGAGCACTGGCAAAGACCAACCATCGCCAACCAAACCGAGGGAGAATTAGATAGGCGATTCCCACTTCGAATGTGCTACCAATTGCCCAAAAGATCTATGTGGAGAAGGATATGGGGTAACATGCAGATGTTGACTCGATGAGATGCAGCGACAAAAGACGAAAGTATATATGAAATGTGTACGGTAACAACGAACGCGACATCAACGAGCTCGAATACTTCATGGAGCGATTGTATGAATAATATTGGAGTTCAGCAAGTTTCACAGCTTAAAAATTCAGCGTACCACTTCACGGTAAGGGAACGGAGAATGTGTGACCAAGGTGAACGACGGAGTGAACACAACCGCATACATCCATATACTATTCATCGGAAAATACATATTAACCGTTCAATTGGCAAGTAAGTTGCAAGTTGCTGCAGTGACTTAGTCATTTGCCTTAGTTGCCTAATCGGATGAAGACCTACTGTGACCATGTCACGCTACATAAATCGTACTTTTAGATCACGTCCATGATTTGCTTCAGTCGACCGTCCCATCCCAGGTTACCGTGGGACCTTGTGTCATACTGCCCAGTCAAGCTTCTCCATTTGAAGTCAGGATACTTAACAGATACTGTGTCCGCTTTTCACAGTACTACAATCAAATTCATTGATTTCATGGGAAACATCATGAGCTGAGATCGGCTACCTGGATACTTTGGAAAGTCCTGTAACGCAACTGAGACGATGAGGTTTGAGAGATTTAACCAAATATGTCTTATCTCAAATATTGTTTTTGAAGTAAGTTTGTAAAGTAAGTTTGTCCTCCCCGAGCACTCGCCACAGAAAAATGGATAACCAGAGGCATATAACTAATATGGAGTGCTCAACACCCATTGGCTTGTTTCAACAGCAGCTCGAGCATTTGCCTGGAGGGCCAGCTGGTAGGGTTTTCACGGTTGATATTTGGGGCTGAGGGTTGATCAGCACTGTACACGGTTGGAATCAAGCTGCGATATGACCTTATACAACAAAATACAATAAGATGGCATGACAAGGTGGATGGTAACCTGGGTTGGAACGATCGACGGCAGTGTACTGTTAGCGTGTTTCAAGGCCCATAATTAAAAAAACATGAGCTAATTTATCGCACTACCAATGTATCACAAACCAACCTATCGCTATTCTGATTCACTGTCATGACAAGAACAACATGCGGCAAGAAAGAATATGGTTAGCCACCAATGGTCAGGTAAGGGTGTCAGTCATTGCTGTGGGGTGACCTATACTCTGAACCATGCTGCCAGAAGTTCAGAAAACATATGAGCCCGAAACGTTGAGTACGGTCAGCCCAACGGGCACCGAAAGCAGACAGAGGTAGGCATGATGGTCGACGCGCCGAATGTCACCAGTTGGCAGCCAGAACGTAAATTATCCACACGGTGAAAACTGTCTACCATTCACTTCAGTTGTAGCCAAACGTCAACGAAATCCAGACTGGTTACCATTTGCGGCTATTCACACCATTCTGTTCAGTGCGTCACCTCAGTTTAATTGTGCGGTCGATCTCGCGCCGGACGTGTCTGGGAGACAAGAGGCCCAGGCAACAAGGAATGCAGATCCAGCAGTCTAGAAGGACCGTGTATCGCGGACTAGTCTCCATGACCCGAACTTGTACTGGCTCAGATGCGTCATTATTTATGTGCCCGCACACCCCTGAGTTTGTTGGATGGGAGACTTTCCTAAATTTCGCATGCATCAAAATATTGGAGCGTAAGCCAGTAGTAAGCTAGTTTTCCAAAGAAAATGTAAACGGTAAGGAGATTTGTTGAAAGTCACAACTACGCTTCTAGTAATGTTGAGAACAAAACTTCCGTCCTTGTCGAAGTCACCACCAGGACATTCCAAACTCCGGGATTTCTAAGCTCATTGACTACGGTTCATTCAAAAAATGTGTATCATAGAAATACAACCTAGGAGCTGTATCGCTAGCGAAAAAGTGATCGTGTGCGACCAATGTCGTTTCATGTGTCTGGTAATCCATCAGATTTGGCATAACACTAAAGTGACGATAACTTTCTTTCATATGACAGCGCAACACTCTGATGAAAGGATGTTGGTTTTCCGTGCCGAAGAATCTCAAGGGGTATCACATTAGTTCACTGATTAGGCTGCCAGTGGCATGTTCGTCCTTGTGCTTTTATTGTTTGCACAGCTTTATGCCGTTCATGTGCACGTTCAATGGGCTTACGTACTCATGATTTATATTCCAATTCACGACACTATCCTCAAATGTCAGAAGACTCTGAAACATGAGACATAAAGCTGGGTTTTGCCACACATCGATCGATACATTTACTATTAAACTTATAATCAGAGAAGACAACAGGTAGCTACTTCTGTTTTATACAGTTTGGCCGAATTTACAAAAAAGGATTACAATGTGTAAAGGAAATGCGAGGCCAGTCCTGGGTGTGCGTGCGTATCTTATCCTGGCGTCTGCGACAATCCATCTAATTACAAGCGCATGGAATAGCCTGACAAAACAGACAAATATCCGAAGAATTTGCATCAAGGTTGTAACATTTTGAAGAGACTCGGAGTGGAGGATCAATGCCACGGATTACATCAGAGTTCTCGCCGCAGAGATCAATTAGTGACCAAAAGTAGTCTCTTGGGAGGGGCAGCCTGCCAGGTTCAGTTCAGGCGTAACCAATAGACGGCCACCCACGATACAACACAGTCCTTCCCGAAGGAGGAACCAGTGAGAAAAAATCTTTTGGACAAAGTGGTTCCCTCTACTGCTGGCAGTGTACTGTTCTGCACGAACAGCTTGCAGTACTAACTGTATGTTAGGTTTCGATCACGCAGCGAGCAAATAATAATATGCGCAGATGGTAACGATATTCTATCCCCAGCTATGTTGCTTGGTCCCGACTCCTAGTACGGCGAATAGTAAGAAGACGAAAACCTTGCACACAACTTTAATGATCCGAACAACACACGATTAACAGGCGATTAACGGAAAAATGACAATGCATATATATATCCATAGTTTGACCTTGAAAAATGCCGGAAGTTCGTTAGCACACACAAAGATACAGAGTTTTGGGGATATTGATATCCCAAACACCTCCCCTTGTGAAAAGTCAATAACATGCTCGACGTGGGTCGACCTGGATACGTTCCGGATGGCGGCGGCGTCGGTCTGTCCACCGCCTGGGAAGAAGTACTGGATCAAGTGTTGAGCTGCCGGTCACACTCTCTTCTTTCGAAGCTGCCTCAACTTTCAGCTCAAAAGTATCGAGCAATATGTCCAACGGTACGGTACCCGAGCATACTGGAGTTTCCGGCATGCTGTTAAAGCGGAGTTGGCTTTGATGTCTGGTCCAGGTGTCTTGACCAACCGACATGTCGTACATCACAGCACCGCGTTTGTGCAGGATACGACCTGTAATCCGCGCATCGTGTCCCGGGCGATAATCACGGACAAGTACGGGCGTTCCTACCTTGAATGGAGCTCCAGCTGCCACCGGTATGGACCTTGACTCAGTAGACTGTGTTGGCAACATGGAAGAATGCACAGTTCTCAGCTTACGGCCCACGAGTGCCTCTGCAGATGACTAATGGTTCGCCAAAGCATCATTCGGGGTCGTTCGGTACACAAGCAGGAATCTCTGAAGGGCTTCGACAGATCTCTCCTCCCTTCGAGCTTTAAGCAAGGCTCTCTTGAATTCGTCGACGAACCTTTCTGCTTGACCATTCGGTTGCGGGTGGTACGGTGGTGAACGAATGAGTGTTATAGCATGTCGAGTGCAAAAGTCGCGGAACTCAGCGGAGGTGAACTGCGAACCATTGTCTGAGACGATGGACTCCGGTAAGCCATGCTGACTGAAAATGTTGGCTAACACACGCAGCGTACTAGATGTTGTTGGAGATGACACCGGAATGATTTCTGGCCACTTGGAAAAAGCGCCAATCAAAACCAAATAGGAAGTGCCACGTATCGGTCCTGCGTAATCAATGTGGACCCGAGACCAAGGCTTCTCAGGTCGCGGCCAGGGAAC
>SJOL01007411.1:1264432-1309489 GCA_004794785.1 Opisthorchis felineus | reverse complement strand
ATAATATGCGCAGATGGTAACGATATTCTATCCCCAGCTATGTTGCTTGATCCCGACTCCTAGTACGGCGAATAGTAAGAAGACGAAAACCTTGCACACAACTTTAATGATCCGAACAACACACGATTAACAGGCGATTAACGGAAAAATGACAATGCATATATATATCCATAGTTTGACCTTGAAAAATGCCGGAAGTTCGTTAGCACACACAGATACAGAGTTTTGGGGATATTGATATCCCCAACACTGTACATAACCTAACAGACCTACAAGCGCTAAAATCTACCTCCTTGTAGACGGTTGCAGATTCCCTCTGATTTCAAATGCTTCCATCAGCAACATTTCAGTGGTTACTGCCTCTGGCTCACTAACCCACCCAAAATGGTCACCTAGTTTACTGAAATAAATCTGGGAGACAGCCTCATAAAAGTTGCGTGCATCCTGAAGATTTGGTCGGACTTCAGGATGCTCAGCTAAATGAGGTCTTGCTTTTCCATTGGGACGATGAGGTGAGAAAGACCTAGTGCACCTGAGCGCTGAGGACTTTGATCACATTTTCACTAGAAACACATTGCTTGGTGGTGAAACTCCATGAGAATAAATGACAAGTGAGACAAAAGAAATCCAACAGCAGTCCGACAGTTCTGCTGTTTGGTTGGAACAAGACTCACGTTTTGTGTCACATTTTTTCCTAAAACTGCAAGCAGTTCTCGCTTGGGTTAAGTTTCCAGGTAGGTTGCGCTGGAACCTTAAAAATAGTACACCACGCCTAAATCGTCAAAGTTGCCTTATATCACGAGTTCGAAAACCACCATTTATGATCTCACACACGGAGCTGACTCATTGCAAGCACTCACGCACTTCAACTGCTCCGTACTGTGGCAAAACATACCTGAACCGTCCAATAATTGCGTGGCTTGATGTACGAGTCGATCGAAATAAATTTATGATTCTGTCATCAAGTGGTTGGAACGTTGAAGTAATGTTTGCTAGTAAGAAAATCGGGCCTGGATTATGCTGTTAGCCAATGTACACAGAATCTTTAACTGACGTGCTACTGATAATTTTTTGAGCGCTCGCGAGTAGCACTGACTAATTTGGGACATTCACATGGACCTAAAAATGCAGATATCTTTTGAAGCGAGTAGTGTCAAGCGTAACGATATACTCCACAATCCTAGATTAGGTTAAGAGTGCGGTAGCGAAGCATCAACGTTGAAGATTAGTGTTATACTGTCGATGGTAATGAGGATGAGATTAAACGAAGTAGCACGTCCAGTGCAACTTGCAGCCAGTGCTGTCTATACCGCCGGACCACACACCTGACTGCATCTAGGAGAAATTAATCGAAAAGAAGGGTGATAAATATATTTGTTCCCATGAACAGTCTGCGGAAAGTGCAACGAACATAATAAAAAGCCAAATAAACGGAGCTGGTGATTTTTGGGTCACTTCTGGGAGGGGATTCGGATAAGATTAGTGGCGAATACCGGTTTGGCGTCCGAACTGAAAAGTGGTCTCTTTCTCTCCAATAGAAGGTGGATAACGGTACATCAAACCGTTTTATGGGAGTGCATTGTTCATCGGTCTTCGATCATGATGCTTGGGACATTCATGGCCCACCTAACAGATGTCCTACGAACAAATAAGTCAATCATCTAATCAGGCGCTTGCATGCGAAAGACGATTGCATTTAGGGAATGCTCAAGAGTAATATATTTAGGTGACATGCCATCTAGAATAGCCTGGTTGTCATCTATCAATACAATACTATTCCACGTAGAATCGTACTTCGCACAGTGAATAAAACCACATTTCATACTAGCTCCAAGCACAGTGTGTTGATAGGAAGAGCAAGCTCGCGAGAAATGTCCACCAAGCGAAAAACGATCTACAGCAACGACCTACCGACCTAACACCGACCTACCTATCATAAAGCCCATTCACCAATCTTATGCCTGTCATCCAATCCTCACACGAAGTTCGCACGCAGGTCTACCATGCACGTAACGGCTAAAAATGATAGTAATATGCACAAGCAGGCCGTGGAGAAAAACGGCCACTGGGTGCCGAAACACACTATTGACCGAAAATTGCACATGGGCCACCGACCACCACTATGAACGCAAACGTGAGCGGAAATTTTGCGCAGTTACAATGTGCTCTATTGAACGTTTGCTGCTACTGTCGAGTACAGTGACATGTACCTTTAGATGACGGTCACCGGTATGTATCGAGGCAGATTCAAAGTATGCCTCATTCAATGTTTTCGATCCATGTTATTCATTCCCGGCCAAGTGACTGCAACACAGAAAACCGAAACTACGTGAAGTAGAGTTTAATCACCAGTATTGTCCACATGACAGCCGTGTTTGATAGTTGTCCGAGTAAACATCCGAAGTTCGCTCGCCCAAGCTAGCTCCTAAGCTGACCTAAGCCGACGCACCTGAGCAGATTCCACGATCGACTGAAATCACACGTTGAAGATATTCTGTCCACCAGGGGGCCAGTCAGCCTGGCAAACATCAAGGAGAAAAACTCATGTGAGGACACTTGGGAACTGTACATATGGTGGTTGATCTGCACGATAAACACCACTACTGGTCCACCAGAGGTGGTCTGAAACCACCTCTAGTAGAAAGTCAAGTCGGTCCGCAAACTTTCATGACAGAGTGTAGTTTAGCAGCTGTCTGGCTCAAAACCACCTTATTTTACCAATCTTTCACAAAGCCTTTTTTCAAGTAATCTGTACGTACGTTTCAGCGTTGAAACGAACGACAACCATGGAAATTTTCCTCATCAGCAACCCTGATGTTGAGTACGCGCATAAAAGTACAGGCATCACCTAAGAGTAAAGATAGTTATTTCGTTTTGACATTCGGCCAGTTGTTCAGTCCCTTCCCTGGCTCTGGATAACTTGTGAACGAAGGTAACTGGCTGACAAAAAACTAGCAGGCCGATGTAATCGGTGTTACTTTCACAGGTTTTTTCCACCATCCAGTCCTTCATCCTGCATTGATCATGGACGTGATTGCCGGATGTAAGAACGGCAAACAAGCTGATGAACCCATCACCATGCAATGATGCCGAGCCTCTCAGAGTAATTTGCCCCAAACTGTGCGAAATTCGGTGCTGTAGGAGTTGGTAGAGTAGTCTTTCAACAATCGGGGCGAGATGGCTCAGTGGTTAGAGTGCAAATTTACTGACCGGAAGGTCCGTGGTTCGAACCCGACTTCCCCTGTCTAGGCTTGGGCAACCTGGCAGTATCCCAACCCTCGTGCTTCCTTCGGGTTGCATGGCAGCTAGGCACCGAAAGGGTGTTACAGTTGGACGATTTTTTTATTCTTTCAACAATGCGAATTTCCTGTTGAATTTCGAAATTCCTACAAAAAGTAGCCTCATCAGAGGAGTTGTCACCACTAAGGGGATCACTGCAGAAAGAGAGCATTCCATATATCTCAGAGATATGTAATTAGAGCACACAAAACCCAACGATCCGGAGGTAGCCAGTATTTTCTATGTATCCGAGTGCACCCGCACTGTCGCTCAGAGAAACAACGAACCAAAGAATTGCATACTCGATTACGTAGATGATTACATTTGGCTTTAAAACGTGTTGGTTAGTTCTTCAATCTATTGAACAGAAATGGAAAAGTAAGTCTGGACAGTCTGAAGAAAAATTGGCCAACAGTCGAGGCCGGAATGATCTACTGAAGCAATTCGCATTTATTTTGATGCGCAAAAGGGTCACAGTGTGAAGGTACATGTTGTCTGGCGGGATGAGATAGCAGCGAGTATGCAGTGGAGCAGTGGCCACAAATCGCACAGCCGGATAGCAGATCAAGACTCTGTACGAAAATTTAGCCGACCTCCATGTGTATACCATATGCGTTTATAGTAGACATCTTACCTACATGGTGCGAGGTTTACTCCCAAGTGGCAAAAGAAGATCAAGCAGGGAGCTCGGGAACTAGTACGTCATCTTCGCATACACTGTGCTAGAGACATCGAAAGCATAAAAAACAGACCAAATGTGACAAAACAACCAGAATCAGGAAAGAATGAAATGTGACGACTCACCTGAAATCCCAGAAGAACTTTAGCTCGATATTTAACGGGCAGAAACTCTGACAAGAGCGCAAAACTGAAGTGAGAAATATGGTTAGGTATTGATCAGTGGAGTAAACCAAGTAAGTAGCATGGGTAATGAATTAAAGACATACGCAGGTGAAAACACAGAACAATCGGTTGAGACAGTTGAGACATCAAAGCGTTACGAAGAAAATAGCAGGCGTTTTACGCAGTGATAGATCCCTCGGTATGTGGCCGTAAAAAGACCCTATTTACAGCAAACGTGAATAATTGTCAGTAGGACTAACGCGAACATGAAACATATATAACAAGAGTCCCCACGAGAGTGCTGATCAATCAGATGTTAACAGTAACTAGTAACTTAGAACTAGCAATGTGTTGAGATAGTGGTACTTCGCGTGCGCTTCTTGGTCGTAGATCCGGTGGCCATTGATCTGCTCACGAAGATTGACAAGTGTTTTCAAAATGTCCCGTCACCGATCAGTGCATGGTTGGATGGCTAATTACACCTTATATACCAGGATTTATACAGTTATCACAGAGTACTAGATACCTCCACATTTGACTGGCTAACTGGAGGCTTTCTCGTGATTTGATGGTCCAATGTGCGATTTGTGTTGAGTTGTAGACTCTATTCCCGACATTCGATCGGTTCATTGGATATCTTTTTATCCAATGTTCTGATCCTTTTCTGACTGGTCTGTTCCCATTTTGCGATCTATTATGGTTTATCTTGTGCAAATTTGAGTGCCCGATCTGGTAATTTCTACTTTTGTTCAGTTTTTCCTCTAATTTGATTAAACTGTTCTTAGCTTATACTGACTGCGGTCCGATTTCCTAGCATCAGATTGGTTCATCAGACACTTCTTTGTCTGGTGGTTTTTTACACTGTTCAGTTTGGTCTTTTGATTTATTGGTAGGTTTCCATATTCCAGCCGCACTGTTGGAGCTAGGTTCCCCTGATCTTCCTCTGAGTTCCCGTTGCGGTTTCTTAAACAGTTTTGAGGTTAGTTTCGGAATTCTTACAAGATTGCTAGATTCCATGAATTACAACATGGTTTTGACGGCTTTTTGGGTGCAGGGCCGCGATTCCATAAATTTACATTCTTCATCTTCTCTTGGGTGAGGGCATGGACATTTCCGGTCAAGATGGTTTGCCTATTGAACTTCGTGCACGGTAGGCAATCGTGTCTGTTGGCAGCAAGCTTGTGTAGTTTGGAGTAGTTTCCATATAACAACCCGGTTAATAGTTGAACACAGCTGATTTGTCAGAGCACCCAAGTAGTAAATTGACTTGCTTAACAAGAATGGGGAAAACCATCACCTTTATTGATTCTTAACACAAGTGGGAGTTTTCTTGAAAAGAGTAAAATTCAGCCAACCAGTAACTGAACGAAGCCAGTGCAAAAATGACGCAACGCTCGGAATTGAATGGCTTGTTATAGAAAATCGCAGGCGCAGTCAGTTGCGAAATAGTACCCACCTGCTACTGCAACCGCCAATTGCGAACCCAACAGTGAATCGGAGAATTAGAACCCAAACGTAGGTGGGACTGACGGCCGTTAGAAATCCGTAGTAGGATATCAAAGTGAGCACTGTGAAAAATGTCTTGAAAAGAAAGGATGGTAAGGTAGAACAGGGACTGGAGCAACATTTGAAGTTGAATTAACAACCAGTATGGTATGACATTTGTCTTACTGGTAGCTCACCACCAGTCCCCCGTGTCAAGCAATAGACGGATGCTTTACACACTGGTACACCGATGCCATAAGAATATCCTACGTTGCTAGTTAGGAATTTCTCGAAATATTGAAGTCTTGACTACGCTTACTGCTTGTTTACCTTCTCATGAGTTCTCAAATGAGGAGATAGTACCGATTGCCACTATGATTGCAAACGATTGCAAAGCTTGTCGAACCGATCAACAATCAACAACTAGGCAACGCGAAAAAGAACGAGGAAACTTTTCCCATCAGCAAATAACGCAACAACTAACAGATCAACAACAGAGCGAACCATCGTTGTTGGACGACGAAGGGGCGCGTCTTGTATGGTTTCTGGTTCAACCATACTGTAAAACAAAGTTATACGCTCTTGTTCACGATCCCGCCGATCGCCTTTCTTTATATTGCGAGTAAAGCAACAAGAGGTAGTACAAAAATCAATAACATAGAGAGGTACGGGAAGGAATTAACCTACGCCTTGTATGAAATCCATACCGTTTAAAAAGCCGCGCCGTTTGTAGCGGCGTACCACATGTGCATTTTCCTCCAAGCTATCGGCTTGCCCGATAGCACTGGGAACAACGCAGGTTCTGTGGTTTATGTGACCGACACTATGTGCTGTACAACCTGCAACGAAACCATAGCAAATAAAATAAAAAACAACTGATCTGTCCAGAGTCGCCGTACAATCCAAAGCAAGCACGAGGGTTAGGATACTGCCAGAGCGCCCAGGTCAAGGCAGGAGCAATCGATAGACCAGGTATGATTCGAACCACGGACTTTTCGGTCAGCAGCTTCATGTCTTAAACACTGAGCAATCCCGAGCTCAGCAAAACCAGAGATAGTAGCGTGGAGTATCCTCTTTCATGTGTGTTGACTTGAATGCTGGGGTTTCCAAGTTATTCTTGATGCGATAGTTTAGCCTTAGCAGGAGTTACCTGCCACCTGGAAAGAAGCACCTGGGCCCGGGGGGGGGGGGGGGGGGGAAGGGGGTAAAGTCCATTCGGCGTTCAGCAAAATCACTGGAGTCAGCAGGTGCTGAGCACCTGTGTAAACTACGGCATACTGGTAAGGAGCTCAAGCATAGGTGCGTGCACAAAGTCCTCAGCCAAATGTCCTAGTTCAAAAGCATGACCGTAAAGCAGCGAGTGTCATCAAAAATGTCACAACCTCCCAGTTTTTAAGGAACAGGTTGCCACACATGTTCCTACCACTCAAAAGACTGCGGGACTATGTTTATCGAACCGCTACTAACTAGGCAACTTGGTATTGGGACTCGGCAGATGTCATATGAAGTCTTGGTACAGCTCCATGAGATGAAGAAATACGTAAACCGTTGTCGCTAGAAAGCAGGTAAGTACAGTGCCGGTGAGGACTTGGTAGAGAGTCATTTGGGATCCCGCGACTATGACGAAGAACGTGAAGCTGAAAGTTGGAATCAGACTGCACAACGTGCTGCACTACAGAGTGCACGTGGTTGTACAAAAGTTAGGAATATATCCTTGAGTAGTGCTGGCGATAAACCTTATGAAATGAACTTCACTCACGACGAACATTTTCATCAGCTGTAACTTTCTTAACGCTATGGCGTCCACATAATCCACTTTAAATATGACGCCACAGTCGGTGACTTGTTTCGGTGTTGCGCCTCAAAGTACAATCTTGTTCGAGGGCTTTGAAGGTGCGTTTTCCTGTTTGAAACTTGTAGATGAAGAGCTTGTGTTTGTAGCATGTTTTGAATATCTTAACGACTATACGAGCTACTTTGACAGACGAAGTCAAAACGCGAGCAATATTAGCGAAATTTCGTCATTATTAGACTCAGAAACCAATTTCACTGAAGCAAAAGGACCATCTATACAAAACAACCGTGGGAGTAGCCCTCAATCCGAAACCTCAGAAGGCATCAAATATTTGGGCAGGGATACCTCCGGATTCCAACAGAAATTACCTGGCTGCAGCGTGTCCGCAGAGAAATGGTGCAGATGCGAGCACTTGATACAGGCAGAATCGCTACAGCAGCAAATAAAGCCTATCAGGTTAATAGTCTGGAAGCGAAATACACACACACACACACGACCACAATCTACCAAACAAAGCGCTAGCTTCCATCTCCAAAATGTTCCCAGGGAATAGATCATGTAAAAGTAATGCAAAATGAAGGCGCTGCTGTGAACCTGAGTATTGTGGGATCGCGTTTTCCTGGATGAGGTTCATGTGATTCTTCCTTGCACGTGGCTAGAAACCTTAAGTATGCCACCTAGCCGACCCCGTTGGTGAAGATGTCGGAGTGTCAAGTTGTTTGTTGGTTCCCATGCGCTGCACTATGTAGGGTGAGGCTTACAAAGGTCAGTCAGCGATTGCGTCCAAACCCAACAGTCCTCAGGCGTTTAGGTGAATTAGTGATGACAAAACGCAACGACAACAGCAATTCCTTTTACAATTCAAGGTTCCGACCATGTACGTGACCTTCATCCAGAGCAAATAATTATCATCACCATCAGAGAGAGCAACATCAGTGTTGACACTGAGGCTTCCCTGCCGTACAACCACAAAGTTCATCTAAATATATTTAAAGCCTTAGAACGAACAGAAGATAAAAAAGTGGGTGAGGGAGAGGACCTGGTGCTGGCCTATCGCAAATATTCTGAGGTGCCCACACCTCCAGGCGCTCAACCAGACAATCTGGAAAGAAACTGATAGAACGCCACTGACATCGATTAGCCGCCATTTCTTGCATTGACTACAGCTGAGCGCAGGCGGGGTCACGGGGACCCCATCCTGGAAGGCGTACAACACCAACAACACCCAAACTCTTCGTAATATCGTTCACACTCTTCTGCCAAGTCATACGTTGTCCACCTCGCGGGTTGCGCCATTCTGAAGGAGACACGGGGAACAACACTCGTCCGAGTAGGTGGTGTTTTGACATGCGCAGTACATGACCCATCCACCGCAGTTGATGGTGTTGGATGTCCTCCGCGATTGAAGTAACTGTTGGACAACCAAAAACCCATTTTCTAATCACCTCATTACGAATTCGTTGGCGTCATCTGACACCAGCAACGCTTTTGAGGCATGGGTTGCCAAAAACCTGAAGACGCCTCAGATCATTTGTCCGCAGAGGCCACGTCTCGCACCCATACAACACAGCCCTTACTGTAGCCTGGCACATGCGACCCTGCAGACCCAGTGTTATGTCCTTTTGACGCCACGAGTGACGCAAGTTAGCACACATGATTCTAACCTTTGAGATTCGTGCATTGACTGCATCAGACACACTCCCGTCAGAGCTAATACAACTACCGAGGTAAGTAAAATTCTCCACAACCCCTAGTGATTCTCCTTGAATTGTAATGGGCATGTTCAGAGACTGCGCATTCTGAAGCATGACTCGGCATTTTGAAGGTACTAGGCACATACTGAAAGATGGTATAACGGTGGTCAGTTTATTCAACAGGGCTTGTGCTCCGCCTTGGTCTGTGTACTCCAGATCGACAAGGCTCTCATCAGCGACAGTTTGAACACCGGAGTTTTGAAGAAACTCCAGTGTCTGCCTCATTAGTTCATCAATGACGAAGCTGAACAAGGAGAGTGGACATCCTTGTCGGACACCACTTTTTGTAGGTAAGCTTTTGGAGAGTTCACCATACATTCTCGCACGCCCAGAGGTATCTGAATTATAGGGATCGGATTATATTCACAAACTTCCGAAGTACGCCCTGTTGAGCAAGTGTGGTTAACAACACTGACCGATCGACGTAATCGAACGCACCCTTGAAGTCAAGGAATACCAAGATTGTGGGTCGTCTGTATATGTGGCGTTTCTCTAACACCTGACGGAATGTGAAGACGTGGTCGACGCCTATACCCGCTTGATTCTCACGAGTCAAGGTTTCGCGTGACATCGTAAGACAACGAAGAATCAGTGACGCCAGAAGCCATGTTACAAAGGGGGGTCAAACTAATACCTATGTGGTTACTACGTTCATTGCGAGTGCCCCTTTTGAAAATGGGCACTACTATCGATTCACCCCAGTTATCTGGGACGGTCTCTTTCTCCCAGATAGACCCAAACAGGCTAGACAGGCACTGGCTGAGGAGCCCACCGCCATTTTTGAACAGAACGAGTGGAAGGTCGTCAGGACCAGCAGCACGATGACGCTTGAGTAGATATACACTCGGACACTTCTGAGGTTGAAGGCGGTTCCATATTCACAGTCCACCTTTCTGCTGAAGGCCAGGATTCTGGATTGGAGGTAGCAGGTGGCCAACTGAATTGCTGTTCGAAGTATTGTGCCCAACGGTCCAGACGTTCTGTTTGCTGGATATCAGGGAGCCGTTTTGGTCCCAGATAATATTGCTGACAAGAGGCTTCCGAGGACCGGTCGAACGAATCAAGCTGAACAGCCTGTGGATGTTTCCAGCAATGTCTGGATGAAGTTGGCTGGGTTGTACCGCAGACGGAAGTTCCAGCCTTACGTATCACTTTAGATATCTTTTTCTAGTGGCCGTTAGTGTTCGACATCCGACCATCTGGCATGAAGTTGGACGAGCCGGCTCTGATACGTTCGTTTGATTTCTGGGTCCACTAGCTTCTCAATGGCTAAGGGAAGTGTGCGCGTTTTGTGTAAACCTGAAAAGCACAATGAAAAGCAGCAGCGTACAAGTGCATGGTCGGAGTACACGCTGGTGTTGCAGAAGGAGCGTTAGGCAGTGCTCGACCCTCGTCACCAGTAACTGACGCCGATATGGTCGGTTTGGATTCAGGACTGGTTCGTTGGTCGTCACCACGTATTCAAGAGATTTCCGCTGTTCCGGATATTCGTACTGCAAAGGAATGGTCTATGATCGGTGCACACCTGAAGCAGGCGGTCTCCGTTGTCCGTGCATCTCGTGTTTAATCCAAGACGACCAGCCAACTGGGCCTCATTGGCGTTGAGTCTACCTACCCGAATGATCAGGTCACCAGCAACCCCGTCTGAGCATTTGGCCCGTTGTAAAAGAGCACCTAGAGCGCCATAGAAACTGCCTTTGGCATATTCAGAGCTAGTCAGTTAGGGCGTAAGCAGACACAATAAACAGGGTGCGATGGACCTCACTTTCTCGGGATTATCTCACAGACGTTGCCAAACGAGCCGCACAGAGGCGACTATCAACGGGTATCCAACCGAGTAGAAATGCCCCGCTCGGTCGTTCAATACAAGACCCACCCCAGCATATCCAGCTGCAGTGGCCTCTGCATCACCAGAGGTGCGCAGGAGGAACCGGGAAGAAAGTGAGGGGGCAGTCAGTTCAATCACAGTACTTGCGTCTTGTATCCTTGTTTCTTACGGATACCATACATCAGTGCAGAGGGAAGCCGGTGTACAAGCAAGAGCCACCTGTGGTCCTTGCTTGCTTCAGTGTGCGAACATTAAAGGCAGCTAAGTAGGCAGGCTTTCGGGGTTTGAAAACAGACTTCGAAAGCCTGTACGTGAGTCGAAGCTCTATTCTAGGTAGTTTATATTGCTGTGAATATGTCCTGTGGGATGATGAGCCGCGGCTTCAACGAAATCATGCATTCCAGCGGTAGCCCGAAGCGGGGGCTGCAAATATGGAGATCCCGTTCTGATTCCACATCGAAGCTTTAGGAGTTGGTTTCTGCTGTAAAGAGATCAGCGGCACTGGTGATTACGCGGTCCTCCAAGGAGTGGCCACATTTGCTCCAAATATATGTGCATAAAAATTCCTGGCTCTATGGGCCGTGATCCCGTCAGCAAGCTTTGTGGCGCAATTTAAGACTTGTCCTGTGAAAACAAGTTCATTTGCATAGTCATCTGATTTGGTAATGTAACGTGGTACCTGAATGAGGGACGCTATTAGACAGGTGCACTTATCCAATCAGACAAACGGACAGTGCTTTCCTGAATAGCAAGTCGCATACTCCAACTTACCGGCCATCGGCCGAATCTGTCCGACACGAATCCCCAAATAGGAGAACCGATGAGAAAACCAGCGAAAACGACCTGCGGTGAAGAAGAAGAAGAGGTTTTAACTTGCAGTCATTAAGTTGTGCGTACAAATACTTGTCAGCGGGTAAATGTATTAGTTACTTCACTACTTCCTGAAGAGATAGACCTCTCTCAAGTAAACAACACACCTTTTGGTCGTCGACGTGTAATGCGTCGATATGGGAATCTACTCGCTCCGGCTCTGTGTGGGAACAGCTCAATCCTTGATGCTTTATTACAAAGGCGCAAAATTACAGGGGAAGGCTGATCCTACTGTCAGGACACTCTCTGTGAAAAGTACATGCACGGAGAGTGTAACAATGTAGAACCGGTAGAGTAGGAACCAGGTGGATGAGTTTTTTCCATTCGATGCACGCCATACTTCCGCAGCTACTTTAATAAAACATCACCACTGAGAGCCTTGGAGTAGCGAACCACATAAAGATCCTATAGGTTCAGAAGAAAATACCTGCACGGATGACAGTGTGAGCTAGTCAGACGAAAAGTTGCTCTGCTTGAGTCTACTTATGCGAAAACTTGTTAGTTTACCGTTTGATATGCACTCAGAAGTGTGCTAGTTTCATTGACTGGGTTTCTCATTTTTCTCCTCACTACGTCATTTAGGCTGCTGACAGCAAACTCTTACAACATTGAGGTGAACGGCCGCTTTTTCGCTAATGAGGCTATTTTGTGTATCAGCAGGCGGGATAAAACTAAATGAACTCAATCAACGATAGCAAATAAGTTTTGGTCCACAGTTTGGTGCCCAATGGAACAGTTAGACACGACAGCTCGAATGAGGTTGTAGGAGAATCTGTTGATTGCTGTATCGCCTCTGTCACCGTTACATTACAATATGCAATTGGTTCAGCAGTGTTCTAATCTCCTCCTACTATAGTGACATTCATACAAAATGACATTTTAAAAGTATAATCATGTACTACCAGTGATACGATTTCCTCCATCCCTCCCCGCACGACAGAAGTACTGCAAGGTCGTGGGGGCTAAGTAAGTCATACTACGGTATAAAGCACATACATGCTGAATTGAAATGCGCTGCACGAAGAAAAGCTGTGTGGTTTTTGGTCTACAAAAGGTTCAGAACTTCACCGACAATAACTACATGATTCACAATGGTTCCTGAAAACACTGCATGAAGGAGTGTCTCACCAGAACGCACACTTCATCAGCATATCAGTGTAAACTGACCCAAAACAAGAACAAATTGTATGCTGGCTTCAGAAGTCCATGGTGTCTGTTCTCATGCACACACATGAATGAGTCCATGAATAACCAGCCTGTCAGATGAGATGCGTCCGAGACCAAAAATTGCTTTTCGTGACCTATGAGCACTTGCTCGGCTGGTCAAGACCCAGCGCACAACCAGAAGCTAATTAGGCCGCTTTCTGGAGATGGCTTCGCAGTGTTCGTTTGAGACTTAGTCACCGGGAAACGCACACGAATCAGTATGTGACAATCGTCAACAAACGTATCCCAAGGTAATTATCAGGTTGTGTTGAGTTAATGATAAAGATGCCCCGGAACGTCCCGATTTTCGAGGAGCGATGTGTACCCAACGAACGGACTCGGTCGGAAAACAGGATAATCGGTCAAGAACGCCAAATTCAGTAGTAAAATGAATCCAGATGAGAATGACAACCATGCTACAACCACCAAAGTACTATGCCCTAAAAATACCGTCTGGCTGTTACTAAAGCCTTGGAAGTTGTGCTTCGCGCAGATAAAGTACTGGCCAGTTGCAATAGACTGGAGACCGAGTGCGCGTTAACAAACATCTATCAGATATTGCAGTCAGCAGGGATTCCTGAAGTCGAGAACAAGGAATCACCAGAACGTCTTCGTGGTGATGGGGCGAGATGGCTGTGGTTGGAGCGCGAATATACTGACCGGAAGGTCCCTAGTTAGAACCCGACCTCTGCATCTCGACTCCCCCTGTCAAGACTGGGCTAACCTGGCAGTATCCCAGCCCTCGTGCTTCCTTCGGGTGGCATGGCAGCTAGGCACCAAAAGGGTGTCACGGCTGAACGATTATCTCGATTATCTGTGTCTTCGTGGTGATGATGTTGGATAGCACCGTTGGATTATGTACAGATTTACTATGGCGTTCGTGTACCCAATGAGGATGAACCAGCGGTCATACGTGTTAGCCACCAGTATGCTCTCTGTTACACTGGTCTTTCGCTGGCATCTTCAATCCGGGTTAACATAGCGGGCTTCATTTTCGACGAAATGGATTCGAGTCCCTGAATGGGCACCTTCAAATTGACCGACGGCCCAGGCCTTGAAAATTATATGTATTCGTTGTTTCAACAATAAAGGAAACAAAAAAGAGACTTTTACTCCATTACAGTTCTTAACTGCAAAAATCCGAGGGCCACGGTAGTTTTCAAACTAAGTTCACCACTAATATTTCTTTGCTGAGAGCCAACAGATCCGCCGCAAACATTACGGGTAGCTGTTTTGGATCCAAACAACTATACAACAGATATTGTTCTTATCCACAGTGACATCACAAACCCTCGATTACATTGTCTGGATCTCGGCGGAAATCTCTGCCTCAATAGCACGTGTACTGAAGAGCCATAAACAAAAAGATGAGTTCGTATACAGAGGAAACAACCGAGTAGCGCACCCGGTGCTGTCACTGGTAAGTGAAAAGTCAGTACAATCCAATAAATCCAGCGTCGAGAAGATATACGGCAATGTTTGTGGCGAGTTACTTCTGCATTTAAAATTCCTTAAAAACCCGCTCGCCGACAAAAAGCAGAAGGAATCGTATACTGTTACCAGAATGCAGGGTTTATAGCACCACCCTAGTAGCCAGACATCTTTCGTGGGTAGTATATAAGAATCAAGAATAGTGTGCCATACCGTGAAAAAAATACACCGAAATTGGAAAACTCCAAACAAAATAATCGGCGATCTTCCAATTAGAACGCCTCCTGATACACATACAAAGCAAATCTCTAGATTTAATCCTATGTTCCGGTTGTTGCTTTAAAGAGAACTATTTGAGTTACTCGACGGCCCTAATAGCGCTTTTAAAATGAATTGATCTCGTTTTCCAAATCATCCCCGATTCAAAGCACCTCCGTTTGCTTCCGAATTCATCTTACCACAGGCGATAACGTAATCTAAAATCGATACGCCGAGCCGCGACAACAAAGATGAAACATTGGGTGACCATCCAAAGTCATTGCCACTCAAGGACTAACATCCATCTGGGCTTTCAGTATGTCACGTTGCTAATACCATATCTTGCATCACGAAATTTACTCATTTTTCAAAAACAGTATTTTGGATAGGCACAATCGTGGAAAAAGGAGCACTGGAAATCCACGTTATATTGGAATATTGCTTAGTTGTTTTTTAACCCCAACTGGCACACACTAATATCGTCCATCAAAATAAGCATATGGGGCGTAAAGCGTACGATAATTGTAGCGTGACTACAAATGGCCGAATCTGGCAGCCAAAGAAGTGGCATTAGGAAAGAGGAACTCCAGCTGGACATTGTACTTTGTAATGCGGGGGATGAGTTTACCGCCTTTCCAGTAGTATAAAAGGAGCCCGAATTTAAGTCCACATTTGTTCTTCTAGTGCTACCAGGTTTTAGGCATTTAGGATGCTGTCGATGCGTTAGCTTGTGCCCCGAAGCTTGCGTTGTCCAACATTTCCACGTGTCGTTTAAAACATGTGGTTTATGGCTGTGTTTTCCTCCATATCATGAGATTCAAGGAGAGGGGGAAAAAAGTTCCTTATGGAAAAAGATCGTGAACTCCTAAGGAAAAGTAAGGTAGTCCCTCAAGAGATGGGAAATTCTATAGAATTCTAGAGTGCACGCATCTTGCGGACACTCTTCGAAGAATTCTCTATTGCAGAATTGTTTAAGCCATCCGCAAAAGTATGAAGCGGGATGTTAGCAAATCAACACAGTAGGTCTGATGAATTATAGGAAGACAGTACAAAACACTCACTGTAGTGATTGCTGCTATCTCCTCAGAGCTCAGTAGCCAACTGCATCTGAGCGCTGGACCGAGAATGGACAACAGGAGCATTTCCATAGCATCTGCAGCCTACAAATCAAACCCAAGACGTATGGAGGAACGGTCAGGGAACTCAACAATCCAAACTATGCCGCATACATTCGTATCGTCAAAAATGATGTTATCCTATCACAGTCGAGGCCAAGTGGGGCCATGAATGTACTCAAAAAAGATTTATGCGTACCACTGCCTCTGAGGTTTGTTGCTAATATATACATAAGATTACAACCATTTATTTGCTCTTATATTTTACCATTTTACGCTAATAATCAGGTGAATCTAAAAACAATTTATTCAATTCTAAAATTCACTTGTGATTACCAACACGTCATTTTTACGGTTAACTGCGTTTTTGCTCATTAAAGCAATTAGAATAGAATCCCGCTGATTAAGCTGCTGCTACTCGCAACTTTTTTCGCTTTATTTTTAGTTTACAAATGCTCCCTTCCTGAAAATCAGGCTAACAGAAGAAACCACTTTCATTTGGTCACCTAAAAGTAGTTCTGTGGTAAGCTCACTCCCAGAAACGACCATTTTCGATGCGTCCTTGCGGTGAATCTTCCCTCAAGGAAGGACAACTGAATCACCAGTATAAATTCTAGCTAAATTAGATATGGTGTCTGCTAGGCATAAGCACATAAAAAGCTGTTCAACCCAGGTGTTTCGTCTCTCTCTCCCCTCTTTGTCTCGCTCTATGAGCTCGAGATAGCTCAGTGATTAAGGCGAGAAACTTACTGAGTTGGAAGGTCCGTGGTTAGAACCCAACCTCTGCATCTCAACTGTTCCTGTCTATGCTTGGGTAACCTGGCAGTATCTCAGCCCTCGTGCTTCCTTCGAGTAGCACGGCAGCTAGGCATCGGAGGGGTGATACAGCTGAACAATGCCTCGCTCTATGATTGGTTATCTGGTTAGGTGCTTGTATCACTGTATGCCTCCGTACACTGAGTAAAACACAGGCGGTTTGCACAGAGTCGAATAGGCTACGTGCAAGCCACTGGTGCCAATCATATACGACTTGAACCGAAGTTCAGAGAGAACCAGTGTAGAAGATGCAAACGAAAATAACATGAATACGTCATTTTGAGCGAAAACCAAGTGACTGAGCGGCTATAATATCTAAAAACCCAATTACCCACGAGCAGAAAAATGTGTGTGAGGGTTCAGCACACAGTAAACTTTTGGGGAGCCAGTGAATGTGTCTTTTGTGATCAGTTTTATGATCCTCTTGGAGGCACTCATTTCTTTAGATGTGCTGCGTAGAAGGGACATGTGTACGACATAAAGATATTGTGGCCCACTGGGAATATCCGACACAGTCGAACCGGAACGTTACCCAAATGCTAGTCGACCATCTTGCCAATTTATTGATGTTGTTCGTAATGCCGAAATTCGTCCGTGTGTAGTATCCTTGCGGCGCGGGGATGCCACGTGAAACATGAGGAGAACAACGACCGACGTAAGCGGATTCGCTCGATCAGGAACTGTTACATCAACCTCAGTGCTACCATCTCGGACTAATAATAATTGTATTGTCCTGGAAACAATGTACTACAAGAATTGAAGAAAAATTCTACTAACTGTAACCTTAAAGAGTACTTCTGATCCGTCCGTAGTAACTGCACAGAATCCTATAAATACTTGTCGCGAAATATCAGATCCAATTCTGACACAGTTTCACATGACTATCGTACGGTGTAATGTTAGGACCATCTCACGGCACGCGAGAGCAAACCAACTAGAGTAACCGCAGCAGGACAGTAAGACTGAGTGAAGTGGATGCAAGAACAAGAAACTATGTGTCCTGATTGACTGCTGAACCTATCGATCAGTATGCAGAACGCTACAGGAACCCGATATTTAGTACGTGCATAAAGCTTTTCCAGATGGGGCACTAAACATCACACGCTTGTGTAATGGTTCATGTGAAATGATCAAAGATCCTACTGTATGCTGAATCGACGCTTACCATCAGCACCCCACATATTACACATAAAAGAATCTGAAAACGACCGAATCCAGCAGCTTCTACAGCGTCCTCCACTGTGTAGGTTTTTCCTTCACAATCAGTGTCATCGAAAGATTTTCCGTTCAACGCAGATTGTCTTTTCTTCGCATCGTCTAAATGAATAAAACTTGTAAAAACAAAACAAACGAAATTACAGATGTCGGAATCGGATACCGGTTTCTCTTCTAAAGGGACAAATTCAAAACCAGACGAAGCCTAGGGGAATACCAGTTGGTAAGGATAACGCGTACCATTTATACTCCCGACAAGCACTTGAGCACTTTCAGAACGTTCGTTGTGTGATAGGTGACACCAGCGATTTATCTTAGGAACAAATAGGTCATAATCTGAAACGTCGGGAAATCATAATTATTACAGTGAATAAACGAGTGGATAAAACGAGTGGATAAATTTCCCGCTACGGGGCTCCATTATCGAATGGTCGTTCAGCTGTAGCAAGTCTTCGGTGCACAGTTGCTCCAGAGCTCTCCGATGCGTGCTAAAGTACGTGTCGCACCTGGAGCACTGCCACCATGTGCACAAGGGGAAAGCGCATTCAAGTTGAATGCGTAAAACTGACGAACCAGGGAACTTTTGAAATTTCGCGAAACTGTAGCGCAAACGCCAGTGGAAAATCAAGTCCCAAGGATATCCAAAAGCCAGTGGGTCAGAATGCGAATTACCCCAGCAACAGCTGGGAACCAAAACAAAGACGGTATATGAGATTGGTTTGCCGAGAATGACTCACCAACATCCCCCAAGATTCAAAAGGACAATGTGGTGTTTGTTAAAATAGTTAAACTCCGACAACTACAACGACCAGAGAGCAGTTGGGGGCGCCAGGGCGAAGCTTCTGAAACACTCGCGAAAAACAAAAACGAACAAACAAAGTGAACAGCCCCAATCGTATGTGCGCTGCCGTTGTCACGAAGAATCCCTTGTCGGATTGAAAGAAATCTATGAACCGAAAGTTCAGTTTCCTAAGCTCATAGAAAACGAAAATGGCGAAGGACTTGGTGAGCTCAAAAGAATTCCGATAAATTGGAAATGTCACTTTTCACACTACTCAAACAGCCACATGGCTAGCCTGCTTCAACATACAACGAAGACCTACGTGGCCGGCCTAGTCACAGCCGCAGTACCGCAAGATGGGAGGGCAGCAAGACTGAACGGTTACCATGCAGAACTGTTCAACCTCAATGGACGGAGCCAGGAGAACGAGTTCTTCTAACTGCTATGCACAATTGTGATTATGGAAGACGTTACGCACGAGTTCAGGGATGCAACGGTAATTCCCTCGTATAAAAAATAAGTCGACAAAAGAGGGACAACTACCGCTGAATCACCCAGACAGACGCAGCAGGCAAGATTTGACTAACGTCCTGCTCGCTCGACTAGTCGCTGGCAACCTGCTGAGGAATCTTCTTCTAAAACGAGAGACATAAAAGAATCTCTGAGTTTATGTTATTCAACTGAATGTGTTGCATAAAGGCAGCCTTATGTTTCGGTTGGCACGAAACATATCGTGAGATATGGTTCGAGATATCGGCGTGCACTTTTTTGATAATTCGGGGTGCAATGAACGTTGGTGGATACTCAAAGCCTAAAGAAGGAGAAGACAGGTAGTGGGCTGTCGAAGAGTTTTCAGCGACCTTGTCACCAGACAGGCATAATGGACCACCCTACGAAAGCCTAGCTGACACCTTGTCAGAGCGCTCCACGTTGGCAAACACAAGCGTGGACCTGCGCTACCATTTCGACCGAGTTCGAAATCAACACTGGAGTGAAGAGCGGATGTGTTAGTGCCCTAGCCTTCTCAGGCCCCAATCTAACTACCATCTAGGCGAAGGCACTCCGCAACTGCGAAGATGATATACAAATTCAATGCTGACTGGAGAGCTATTAAATTCGAAGCGTTCCCCGACCAAAACTCAGCAGCGTGAGTCCAATGTCCGTATGTTGTTGTTGCTGCATTATAAACTAGAAATACACGGGCTGACTACGGTGTTTGGTTCAGCGGCATCTCGGTTGGGATTAAATCAAACATTTCTAGAGCGCTTACCTCCTACCAGTCTGCACGGCGGGTTTGGCACGAAGCGCCAAATGTTCAGCATACTATGCGCAGACTTGACGTTGGATAATGAAATAAATGCACGAATGGCAAAATCCAGTCAGCTATCGATCTATTAGCCTGCATCTGGGGAATAGACTGTCCCAGACTAATGGGAAGAATCAGTGACGGTACCCATTTTAAAAAAAAACGGGCCGTAGTGAGTGCGGTAATCATAGGGGGATCGGGCTGACTCCAGTCATAGAGATACTTGACATGAATTGCCCTTCGCCGCCTAACACTAGTAGATAAAACATTGACTCGAGAGCAACAGGCTGAATTCCAGCCCAGCAGGAGTTGCTTTGACCAAACCTTAAAACTCCGTCAGGTGCCAGAACAACGCCATACATACAAGCGACCCACAATTTTAGCATTCCCGGATTTCCAAGATGCATTTGACACAGCTGACCGGTCTGTCCCCATCAACATGTTTGCTCAGCAAGGAATGCTCCAGAAGTTCATCAATATAATATGCTCATCGTATTCTCAGACTTCTGGCATAGGGATCAAAGGAGAAACACCCTTCGCTGTGAAGTTGTTCATTAACACAAACGAACCAAGAGGTTACAAGCCACTAGACACTAAAGTAAATGTCTAATCTGCACAGGATTTTCGAAAGGTGAACATTTTCAAGCATCCTGTTGAATTTTCCTGGATGTTTTTTTAAATATTAAACAATAATTAACAAACACTGCAAAGCGGTGGCCTGATTTCTGTAGTAGCCTTCACTTTCCATCAGATGCGGGGGCGGGAATTGGACATCTAACCACGGACTACTTACATGCTTCATCAGCAGTATACACCGCTACACGTGTAGCTCTTCAAAATCTTCCGTATACAAATTGGTGTCCGAAAAGGATGCCCACTCTCCATTCCTATTCAAATTTCTGACCGATGAGATAATGAAACGAACACTGGAAGTTCCTGAAAACCTTGGCGTTCAAACGGCTTCTGAAGAAAATTCTGTCGATCTGAAATACGCAGACGACACCGCTGCCGTCTTCAAAGAGGAAGCACAGGTGTTTTGGATGACATATGGCGACATATTCTTGAGTCTGAAAGGACGTGTGTATCGGGCTGCAGTACGGACTGTTTTGTTGTAGGGCTAAAACCGGCCCTCCGTAAGTAGCGGAGGAGACGTCTTCACGTCTTCCAAAACCACTGTCTCAAAACCATAGCCCGTGTAAGCCGGTGTCAGCGAATCCCCCACGAAACACTTAGAATACAAGTGTTTGTTTGTGTGACATGGACTTTCACCGAAGAATATGTACAGCAACAGAAGATGCGATGGTTATGCCATTTGTTACACATGCCGATCCATCGTTTCCAGAAAACAGTACCCTACCTAGTTCAGAGTAGCGCAAGCAGAAAGGGGGTAGACCTTTGACCAGGCAGAGGGCTATGCAATCGATCATCAAATGTCTGGGTGCTGTCGGTGCGACTCGACTTTCAGGATGGGGTCGAGTAATCTCCAGTGTCGAGTTGGAGATGCTGCAAGATATGGCTGCTAATCGATATCAGTAGCCTTCTTGGTGTCCGTTTCTGTCCAGATTTTCAAAAGGGATTTCGTCCTGTCAGTGAAACTAATAAGTGCTGAAGGGCTCAGTAAGCACCACACAGCTGTTTTATCCATGTTGAGGATCATCAGCAGTGCTCATTTCACGAAACCCACAGTTTCGAACCCGCAACTTTCCTCTCAGTAGTAGAATCCTTAACCGTTTGGCCACGAGCGGCTTATCAGCACTGTGATCAGCTCCCACTTATAAACCCAACTAATCACACTGCTGATCAGCCGCTCGTGGCCAAACGGTTAGGTATTCAACCACCGGCCGCAAGGTCACGTGTTCAAAACCCTATTAAGTAAGCACAAAGGGTACGTTACTTCAAGCTGCTACACTTTCGGTCACCGGAAAATGGGAAAGCGCGGGAGATACAGCGAAGTAGTGCGAGGAAACTGGACAGCTACGCATTGAGGGCGATAGCTTTGATGCAAGAGCGCCACTGATTGCGTGATGGAGCCATGTCTGCCAGTACCATTAACCATTGGTGAGATCAGTCCCGGGGTCCCCATCCAACGAGGCGGCAGTTGTCGCACCGAATGATTTTACTGACTAGTGTTTTCATACTTCGTTGACAGGTCATATACTGTACATCGCTTGGTCGCTGCCACTCAGCATAGACCTGGGGAAAAAGAGCTCTGCTATTCGGACGGTCCTCTGGCATGTGCAGTGCATGTCCTATGAAGTGTGAGTAACTCATACATCGCGGAGGAGCTCCGTTTTCCTAAAACAACCTGGCGGACCTCAGCATCCCTAATCCGATGTTCTCACTAGACCAAGCCGATGCCTCGGAGACAATCATGATCAAACACTGACAGTTTTTGTACGTCCTCTACGCCTCCACATTTCTAATCCACAAAGCAGTATGGATCAACTGCGGCAGTGTATACTCCGCCTTGAAAGACAAACTGATGTCATGCCGGCATCAAGGGCGTCGGAGGTTAGCAAACGCTGCCCTGGCCTACCCGATACGTCTTCAGCCAATAAGCCGGAGCTTATGCAATTGTCCAAGTAAACAAATTCATCTACCAATTTGATTAGCTCGTCTGCAAGCATGAAGTTTGTGTTTGATTCCACCCAGTCTTATAGCAGCACTTCACATTTTGCAGGTGTGAAGCGCATACCAAACCATGTGGCAGAATCACTTGGGTTATTTAAAATGATTTGCACGTTCGAAGGATCTGAACCAGGAGCATTTCAATCCCCGAGGTTTCAGAGGCAGACACAGAAATTTCAACCGGCACATCAATAACAAAGTTGAAGATGAACGGTGAGAAAAGGTAGCCTTGTTTTACATTACTGGACGTAGTGAACACAGGCAAAAGCTTGTCGTACCCTTGTACGCGCCTACAGGAGTTCGCATACAATGCCCCCATACGGAATGTAGATTTAGAAGAGTCACCTTTGATCACCAGATACCGCTGAAGTTTCTGACGACCGACAGAGTCAGGAGCAACCCTCAGACCAAGGAAGACGACCAACGCGGGGCGCTTGGAAGAGTGGCGCTGTGCAAGAACTTGCCTCCAGGTAAAGATATGATCGACGCGTCCTCAGCCAGGACAAAACCCAACTTGGTTCTCACAAGTTTGTCTCCCGATAATCCATCGACCTGGGAGGAATAATGCCAGAGGGCAACTTGAATGCGATGGATACCAGCCTGATACCACGGTGGTCTTCGCATGACGTTCCTGAGCCTTTTTGAAGGCTGGAATCATTGTCGGGGCGCTCCATTGCACTGGCATTCTGCTTTTGTCTCCAATCTTCTGCAGTTGGATCTTCAAACTGATCACAAGGGCTTCACCACCCTCTTTGAAGAGTGCGGGATGCAGACCATCCGGACCAGGTACTTTGTCGCGTTGGTGGGATGATATATCACATTGGGTTTCTGTTGTTGACCGCGGGCTAGCGTCGATTTTCAATTCAGGTTCGTTGGGTTATTCCAAAGGTTGTGTTGAACGAGGCCTGTTCTTCAAAACGTTTAGCCCATCACTCAAGACGACGATTTTGCAAGTGAATCGCCGCTGTTCGCAGATTGTTTCACTGACACCTGTGTCCTTTCGGTCAGATGATCGAATCAGCTTAAATAGGACGCGGTTGTTGCCTGTAGCGAAAGCCTTCTCTTTCTCATAGGCTTTCGTAATCCACCAGTGTTCTCTGTCAATCCTCAAGCTCTTGATTATTCGGCATTTGAGGTTCCCGCGTGCACCATCATTGTCGCTAGCTGGCAGTAATAAGATCTGCACTAAAACCTGAGAGCATACCTTCTCTAACTCGTCTCCATTCAACCTTCATTCTCCAAACTTCTTCATCAGCATGACTGTACGTTTCCAGTAGCTTTCCAGCCAGGTCAGCTCGATACCATTGAGCTACTGAAACTCGTCGAAGTTGGTGAACGGAGTTACTCTGCGACGGCACGCGTAATGCTGACGGAAAGCGAAGTGATAACCCAGGATCGCATAATGACATGATCGGAGTCAAGTTGCGTACCCCAGAAGGAACGGCGATCTTTAACTGAAGCTATCCATCGGTACCTGATTGGCCGCATGATTCAACTGAGTCTATGGTTTGCGGTTGGTAGCCTCCAAGTAACTCGATGTGGACGTTTGTACTGGAAGTTCGTGCTGGCCAGGAACCGACGATGTTCAGCACACAACTGAAGAAGTTGCCACCCATTATCCGTACGCCAAGCACCGACTTCAAATCTGCCACTTAACTGTGCTTCTTCCGGGCTTAGTCGTTCAACCTTCGCGTTCATATAACCCACCATGATGACTATATCCGTTATTCTTGCTGATCGAAGCAGTCACGACAGACCTCGGCAAAACCTACCCTTCTCAGAATCGGCACTGCAGCCTGGCGGTGCGTGTGCTAATACGATACATAAACACGGACTATCGCATCGACCTGCATTGGTCTAAAATGAACCAGAAGACCAACCTAGACATCGGTGGACACATAAGTGTGAGCGTCCGCTCACAGATATCGAGTAATCAGACGGTATAGCTCTTCTTGGATCTGATGCCGTCGTATCGCAAATAATATTAAATAATCTAAATAATACTGCCTCACGGTTTGGTATGCACTTCACACCTGCAAAGTGTAAGGTGCTGCTGCAAGACTGGGTGGGCTTAGGACCTAACCTCATGCTTGAGGATGAGCCTGGGATGTCTACCTAGGCAACTGTATCAGTCACGGTGGTCTCGCGAAAGATAACATTTCCATCCGGATTGGGAAGATCAGAGCAGCTTTCGTGAACCGGCATCACCAGCGTAGGCGTGACATTGGCTTATCCGCCAAGGGTCGAGTGTACAATGCTGCGATGCGCCCCATATTACTATGCGAATCAGAAACCTGGCCGCTGCGCGCCGAGGACGTCAAAAGACTTTCAGTGTTCGACCACCGCTGTCTTCGGAGCATTGCCCAAGTCTGGTGCGAACACCGGATCAGCAATCCTGAAGTAGGTCGAATGATTTTCGGAAGAAACAACTCGTCCACGCTAGATGAACTGATCACACTCTATAGGTTGTGCTGGCTTGGCCACGTGCTCCGTATGCCAGTCGACTGAATTCCTCGAAGGCCTCCTTTCGCACAACCAAGTGAAGGGTGGCAACGGGCTAGGGGAGGTAAAACAATGACTTGGCAGCGAAGTATGAAAGCCATTACCAGCAAACTCAGTTGCGCTGGTCATTGCCGTCTCCCTGGATGGGGATCCCGAGACGGGACACATCAATGGTTACAGACATTGTCAGACATGGCCCAGTCGCACCCCCAATGGCGCTCGTGCGTCCAAGCAATTGCCTTCAATGCATAGCTCCCTTTCCAATCTCCCCACTTAAGAGTCCAAAGACAACCCTGTATTTACGCATCAATTATGTCAGCTCTCGCTTCCAATGTGCTCCTGTCTACCCCACCTCCCCAAATCATCGATGGACGAAACTGTGGCAGCTATAACCATTGCACGACAAGTACGCGGTTCTTACAGTTCATAATGATGATGATGATGAGGATGAGACAACCAAACAACAGCGTAAGGACGATTGTCTCCTGGGATTCAGTCCAGTAATGCGCTTCCAGTCTTGGGGCTGAGTGCGACTCCCACATCAAAGACACCCCGAGCTATTGTGCTAGGATCACCAAATACCCGAAGAGTGAAATGCGAAACATTTGAGCTCATCCTAAGTGGTTTTGAGTGTACAACCGAAGTGGGGTCTTGTATGCGTGTTTCGGAGATACAACATACACCGATAGAGATGCATGTTGCCCAATCTGACAGAATACGGATATTAAGGGCTGCAACGTTGATCAGCTCTTTGGAGCTTAGTAGGTGATTATTTTGGTTTATTTTGTTGGGCAATAGTTTGGACATGGAACAGTGGTTATGGGACTGACAGATGGGTTGGCCGCAGCGCATCATTCAATGAGTGGGGAGGGGTGTGGATGAGGGCCGGTGGACGAAGAGCTGCAAGGGCGAATGTTACTTTCCGGTTTCCCAGGCCGAAGAAGGGGCTTGGTTGAGGTACCCCACCCTGAGCCTTTGACTCAAAAATCTGACCCGCAAGACGGTGGAAGGATGTACGTTTTTGTACGGAGACCCTTACGCTAGCCTCAGACTCAAGAGTCTGCAACGCGAGACAGTGGTGTCAGGGTTTTCTTGAAGGACTCTACCCGGAGCCAATAACTCAATAGTCTGACCCACTTGGTTGCAGAGAGCTGGTCTGGCCCGACGATACAGGAATTGTCTACCATAACTGTTTGACTCCTAATGCGGCTGTGCGCAGCAGGTGTCTTTTGAGCAGCACCAGACTGTTTAATTTTTAAAAGGCCGACCTTTCCTAACCCATCCTTCCTCGGAGGAAGGCAGAATCGCTGCTTCCATAAATGTGGACATGCTGGTGACCTGAAGGAAACATCTTACTGCCTTCACACTCTTATCGCAGAGGACAGTACAACTTTACCTCCAGGCCACCTCGTAATACGACTTCTCGCAGTACGGTGACTCGCTATTCTCTGTCGGACTGCATGGAGCAGTCCTTCCTGGCATGGTTGAAAATTAAGGAACTGAGTCCCAGGCAATTTGACCCGCAAGATCATTGCACCACTAAAGCCAGACCACCACGACAAGGTGACAGCTGGAGATCGGACCTCAATAAACAAAAATAAAGGGTCAGAAAGATACACTGAGTTTCGCTGGAAGATTTTTCTTTCCTACGGACGGAAAGTATCCAGAGTACGGACACAAATCAGGCGGATGTGGGGTTGGTGATTGTACAGATATGATGACGGTGGATTGTGTAACTGGTGTCAGTGAAAAAAGTTTAAAAAAAGTGGGAAGACTTGACATCCCTGGAAAAGCTCACTAGTAATGGGGGGAAATTTAAGATGCTTTGGTGTAAGCCACAAGGCAACCAAAGTGTACGAACAAGCGACGCGAAGAATAGTCACTAACTTCGAGGGAATTCCCGGTAGAAGAGCCAACCTATCTGTCACAAGTATATTAACCCAAGTGTGGCACTCGTATTCCCCTATACCCGTTTCTTCTACACTGCTGTTTCAGCTGATGTACCTTTATTAGCACGTTTTCTGGTAAAGCACAACTCCCTCTTTTGATATCCCATCTTTTCTATGTAGTTACCCTGGTACCAAACACTGAACATAGCGACTTACTCGCCTAATAAATTGAATGGATCCTGCTGTTCGACACAAGACCTTCGACGCCAATCAAAATGTAGCAGACGTACCGAATGGTGGAGCCACATGTCTCGGACATTCAAAACTTACACGAATGCTGTGGAAACTAAGCCCGACAAGCTATGTCATTTCCTGAATTCGTCGGTCACTCTCTTTAAGACTACATTGCAGGGTGCACTGATTGTGATTCCCTCATCACTATCCCGTAGGAAATGTGTCCGATCGAAGAGTGTGATGCATGCTCGACACCCTCTGACTACTTGCAATCAAGAGAATGAGCAATACATCGACCAGGTTGTGCAAATATTAAAGTTCCTCGCAAAAGATTGTTACCTCAAGGCTGTAAAACATACCGATGAACTTGTAAGGGATGCTTTGATTACTGGCAGTTAATGTCATTCGAGGTCAACTCCTTGCACAGCACGAGTCGAGTGTTCATATGACACAGAAACCCACTTGCTCACGAATAATGATAGTCACACACAAGTACAGTCCCTTTCTTGTTCTGCTGCTCCATCAAATTCAAATGTTCCATCGTTGTCGCGCTTCCCACTGCCTTTCATTCTAACTTAGCACTCAAAATCCGATCCTATTATCATGCCTCTACAGTAAATATGCTCGAGCTAAATGTCCTGCTGGTGACCACGGATAGTTTCTGAGGCGTTTACAGAGCAAAGTCCCCAAAACCTCCGTTTTTTTCTACATTTCTCGTCGCGGCAGCTCCGAACTATTTGCCTCGAACCATAACAGATAGTACAGATAGTAACAGATAGTACAGAACGAACCTCAAAGCCCTTATCGACACTGGAACTTCTCGTAGTTACGCTCCTACCTCTGTCGTGCAAACAAACAAGTGAAAGGTTTATGCAAACGCCTCTGTGATCATCATGACATCCATTTTGCTCTTTCCAACACTAACGACTGCTGCGTCGCTACACGGTATGGATCACTCAGACTTCAGTTCTACCAAACTTGTGCGTAGCTTTGATACAACATGATTAGTGGATCTACATGACAAAGTTGAAATTCCTTTCGGTGACCATTGGAACACTTTTACCCCTTGTGATGTAGTGCTGGATGAAACTGCTGCTGTTCGTCAACCTACCTCCTGAGTGGAAGTCAACTGCAACAAGGTAACGACGTCATTCCCCAAGGGTGAAGGATTCACAAACTGAAATTCAAAGAGGAGACTATCGAAACTTCAACCCCCCTCAGAGGGTTTAGATACTTGTGACGAAGAACTCTACTCAAAAAGGCGAGTGATTTAGTAATCAAACTACCAGTTGATTCACCTATCTAGATACACATTCCCTACCACGACTAGACAAGATGGTTGAAAGCATATCGCGGCATAGGGTACAGAACTCCAGAAATCAAGGGTGCCCACCACCAAATTCCGATGGCGGAAGAAGAAAGCCCATAGACTGCTTTCGAATCTGGCTGTAGACTATTTCAATTTTGTCGTATTCTGTTCAGCGTGACCAACGGGGTTACCTGCTTCAACGTACAACACATCAGGGGAAAATGGAGAACATTTGTGAAATTTTTGCTTAATGACACGGTTTGTGGTCTAACCGAAGCTGAACACGACAGTAATGTGCACTTGCTTCTGAACTCTGCGAAGAAATATGACGGCAAGTTTATTGATACAAAAGTGTGGCTGTGTTAAATAAAATCTGTCTTTTGGGTTGTTAGGTATCCGAGTGCATAATCAAGCCACACCAAAATTGAATGCATCCTTCCGATCACTTGCCACCTCCGTGTGACACAAAGGCGCACCAGTGAGTAGTGAGAACGTTCGCTAGTATCCAGTGGATCGCCTCATTCTCCGAAAAAATCAGTTTCTTGGTTAAGGATAAGATTTTTCCACTCCAATTACATGTGATGGTTTCTTTTAATAACTTGAGGAAATCGTTAAAAAATGCGATGTTCGTCAAGATCGATTGTGACACGCCATTATTTGTCAAAAGAGATGCATCCGATTTTGCCACTGCGACTAGTTGCCCTTTTCTTGATAACTCTGGTTCCCCACGGAATGGACCATTGCGCCGTCAAAAAGAAGGCCTATGCAATCGCTGAAGCTGCGCGCAAGCTGCAACACCTCAAAATTCGACGATGGAAAATCGGAATGTACCTTGAGCTTCGACGATACGCATAGACCGAGTAAGTATAATCAAGTTTCTGATAACTCATCCCGTAACGTTCGTGCAGCGGTGCTTTTTCAATGGAGTTCTCGCTTAGTGATATGTATGGTGATGTACATCACCATGGACTACGTAGTCCATATCCGGAAACATTAAAATTCACTGTCCATCAAATGTCACAGGGGCTTCTCAGCAACGATTTGTCAAGGCAGTTCACGTGGCTGAAGTGACCCGGACAACGGCAAATGAAGTACACAAGATTCCGGGATTTGATGAAGGGTAAGATGTTTCCTATAGTCAAGTCCTACTGCAGTAGATATAATTTCTACTTTAGAGGAGCCCAGTGGTACCACGGAAGGTTTTACAGAAGTGGTTCTGCGGACACAGATCGTGGACGATTGAGCATGGAGAAACAGTGTGAAGCTGTAGGTGTCAGTGTAAATTTGTTGTTGCGTGACGATTTTTTGACACACTCCTATCGTTTCGTCACATACCTCAATAGCCAGATATGCGTCACATTTAAACCGGACACGGTCCAGGTATAGCGTGTTCACTGGAAGGAGTGGCACGGTTGGAGCATTCTTGAATTCCGGTGGACCTTCCTGTTCCAGCTATATCATGTTGGTCTGCGAAATATGCGTGTCCTTCGGAGTCGAGCCATCACATTTGAACTGTTCTGCTGCAAGCATGTGTTCCCAAGCTGACTTGCCACTCCATCATAGCATGTTCGCCGCCTTAGCTCTCCAGAAGAAAAACCCAGGGATGCCTCGCTGATTCAGTCTATCCACTACAGTCCAGTCGGTGTACGTCTGCTGACTCAGCGTTTCGTTCAATGGCTTGTGTCATATGTCGAACACTTCCTCGGGCGACGATTGCCCTAGTCCAGTGCCAGCGTCCTGGGTAGTATGAGTCAGCGTGATGCTCAGCACACAGATGGCTTTCCAAGGATCGTGAAATTCCTCGCGAGCCGTCGTTGATCATCACACTTCTTCCATTGTTTGTCCCTGATGCGGCAGGTTGCCCAGTCATGTAATTTCTAGCTGTTTCGCAACAGGTTCGGCAAGCTCTTCGATCTTTCTTGTAACGAGCTCTTTTACGTGCTAGTTGCCTCTGTAAAGTATCCAGTGTCTTGGGCGCACGTACCCCATCAAGCTCAGAGCTGTCATCAAAATCTGATGCTCCAATTTGTGTCGCGCTTCCGTCAGCTAGACGGATGAATTGAGGGCTCTCAGTGCGAAGGACAACGGATGCTCACACATCAACTTAATGGTAGGAGTGCAGTATACAGTGCCTGTCATTCTGATTGATCTATATGTAAGTATTAAAGATGTACAACCTTGCTTACTGAGCTTTGGCTCATGAGCTTTCTTTGTTTTCCATCCACAGAAATTGTAGTGAACCCCTACCTCCGGTGAATCACTGCCCCCTGGTGCTTCCATAGCGTGCATACTACAGGGACTACTGGAAATCTCACGTCAATGTCCATCCGTACCCTGAATTATAGGAGGATACCTGTGCGGAAAAGATCCTTTTGTTCGCAGTTCTGGGGTGCGATGGTCAACAGACTTACTCCGCACTTGATTGGTCAAAAGTGGCCGTTGGCCGCTCAACAGCAAGGGGAGTAGTGATTGGTCGGAGATGTGAGCCAAACATCCTATTTGAATTCAATGTCTGCTGGACGCCATTTCGAGGACTCACGGGTTCACAGATTGATATACGTGGTCCACTTTTAGTGTGCACGCTGTGGAAGCACCAGGGGACAGTGATTCTCCGAAAATATGTGTACACTACATTTCCTGCTGATGGAAGGCTGAAAGAAAGCTCATGAGCCGAAGCCCAGTAAGCAAGGTTGTACATCACCAATACTTACATATAAATCAATCAAACTGGCGGACACCGTATACTACAGTCTCCATAGCCGGCAGATGCTCGTTTCTCCCAAACCTTAATCTGTGGAATAAAATTTTTACGTAAAAGTGTGGCATTTCGCTGTATGTAAGCTCACAACAAAAAGCAACAGAGTATGCCTTGGTTCCGCTAGAATTTGCTGTACATAAACTCATCTCCTTTCTTAACATTCTACGTGTATTTCAGTTTTAAGGGTGCAGTGCTAAGGTTCCAGATATGGCCTCGTTTAAGTATGCTGAGAAATGGGCTTCTGTCCGGTTTCCATTCTTTACGACGTTTGAGAAAGCGTTGAATGAATACATGAGGGAAAACTATGTAGTATTCTTGCATGCAGCATGTAACCGAAGCAACAGTGCTATTTTGCGTTACGAGTGGGCATTCTACAAATTTAGTAGGTGGCCAGCAAAAGCAAAGTAAAGTCGAGGGACGCGAAGAAGCCAGTAAGTTGAGTACATTTCCTAATTACAAGCTGTACACGCAGCGCCGGATGTCCAGGCTTTTGTCTAGGGAGACGCAGGAAACATCTAGTGGTCACCTCTTATTATCAAGAACACAATGCTAAGTTTTCCAAGTTTCTGTATGATTGACTTCCGGTGAATCGGCGGCTAACAGCATAGGAGTTGGGCAACTGCGTGGTCCTGCTGAAGTATGGAACACCGTCTTGCGGAGTGAGGTAGTTTGTAGCCGATGAATTTGACACGGTCTTCACCACTCAGGAAGTATAAAACTACCACAGGATGTGTCCGCTCTCCCTGTTAAGTAAGTGACGGATAAGTGGGTTTTATTTTGGCAGATGATATGTTTTCAGTCCTGCACCCAGCGGGTCCGGACGTGTGCTTGTGTTGGATTCGGGAGAAGGTCACTACAGCCACATATGCTCCGCCAGATGGCAACGGAGAGTGCCGTTCTGACGCTTCCCGAATGCCGTGAATTTTGATGTGGCAAACGCGACAAACCTATTTCGGTGAGTCTTGTTAAAGCAACGTATATCTGGTCCGTGGATACAGGCTGTGCACCATTCTGACCACGGATGTCATCGATACAAGACGTCCGGTTATCTATGCCTTCCGGCAAAACGAACAGTTTGCTCCCATGCGTAAACTATTCGTCCGGTTCAGGGAAATGATGGGCGAAGAGTACTCCGTGAAGTCTTTTGTGGAGGACAAAATGGCGGCACGAGTGCGGGCAGCGAGAGTAGTTTTTAGCTAGGATTTCATGTTGTACTAATTCCGTATTCGGATAGCTACTAAAAGGCGCGTATGTATCATACAACATCCATGTATTTTTGGTTCGTGTGGCTAGATCTTTAGGCGTTGTGGTTCTAAGCCCAATTTTAGTTGTGCGCGACAGTCTGGTTACTTCAGCTGTCCGCTATGATCGACGCAGTTTCCATGTGCCTATCTGATTGGGCATCGTGGACACTCAACTTCATTTTAGTCGTGTGCGTCAGGTTGTTTCGTTCATATATACGCTATAATCGACGTAGATTTCATGTGGCTAGTTGATTAAACTTTGTCAACCTGATCTAAACCGTCAGAGGACGGTTATTCCACACACCAACCAACAGAAAATAGGAAAAAATGCTGCCCGATAAGGGCGTGCGCTCTAAGCATCAAAAACTTCTTACCATTTTCTCGAAGAGTAATATTTTGGTCAGCGGTGAAAAACTCGTTTGCGAAACCCTGTTCAAACATGGCGTAAGGGAGTATTAGGTCTCCTCAGAGGCGACGACTCTTCTGGGGACGGTGGTCAAGCAACGCGAGAGACATTTCACAATCAACGTATTTGAGGCCTGGAACGATTTTCGTAGTCGCTGTTAGAACACGATTAGTGGGGGTCGCTTCCTTCTTGCGTCCAGAGTAGACAGTGTCCTTAGCGTATTCAAGAAGCCGTCTAAAGTACGCATTATAGGGTATCTAGAAATCTATGCGCGTAATACGGAGAGGTTGGCCAAATCGTCCGTAGAACGGCGAGTGTCTCTTAAGCCGACTTTTCATGTTGCAGTAAGAAGGACATGTTTGAATAGAGCCAGATACCCAAATCCTTTTTAGTAACTATTCTCGTGGCGTCTTCTTGTCCATTCTCACCATGCACGACAAAGACGTTCGCTGAGTCTCCTCCGAATGACATATGGACGCACTTTTCGTCATTCAGAGGAAGGTGCCAGTCCAGCGACCACTGCTTTGCAGCGCCTACATCCACTTGTAGTGCGATGGCATGTGAACTCCAGGATTTCAAGCCGTCAGCAAAAATTAGACATGGACTTGAAAGAGCATCCGAAAGGTCGTTGACGTAGATCAGAAACAACAGTGGTCCCAACACAAAGCCTTGAGGAACTCCAATAGAGTCTGGCGCCGAAGAAGAGTAGGTCGAGTAGGTCACTCGGAATGTTCTACTTGATAGGAAAGCAATAATCCAGCGAAATTTCCCCCTGAATCCCGCAAGATTCTAGTCTGTGGAGCGGCGGGACGTGTGTGACTCAATCGAATGCTTTTGGGAAGTCGAAAAATATGGCACCCGATATGAATACCTCTTCCCTAGCTTGGGTAAAGCTGTCCACAAGCACGAGCACATTCGTCACACTAGAAAGGCTTTGGAGGAATCCGCGCTGCCCTAGGTATATCAGGTTTTTTTGTAATATGGTGGTTTAATATGGTCCGTTTCAGACTGCGCTCCATCAAATTGCTCCGTAAGCCAGCGAGCCTATTAGGCCTGTAGCTGCTTGGCGATAAGCAAAAAATTTTGTAGATTATCGTGACAATCGCTTAAATCCCAATAAAATGAATGTTGCCAACGTCGATCGACTGACAAAACACCAGGTAGAAATGTTTTGCCAGTGTGAACGACGTTTTGCTCAGGGTCCCTGAATGAACCTCGTCTGGCCCCAAAGTGCTGAAGGGGTTTGTCTTGCGCAAGAGTTGACGAAAGTCCTCCTCCGTGGGGGCCAAGTCGGTTTGCGACCGTTCGTATTTGTCACTTTGCAAGATTGGATGTGATGAGGTCACTGAGTCGAATACAGCCGTGCATAGTGTTCTCTGTAGACTTCAGACAACATTGTGGGTTCCCCGTTTCTGTCGTTCAAAGGAAATGCGGCTGGCTTATTTCTTCAGCGGGGTCTCATTAGTTTAAGCAGTGAACTTTTGTTTTTCCCAGCGAGGGCTAATAACGCGGCCTGTTTTCGTATATTCCGTTGGCGGATTTCTGATTTGCAGAGGTTCCGCATTTTACGAAAATCCAGCGCAACTTCTGTGTCTTCTGCGGTTATTTTTTTACGAATTGCTGAAACCTCGCTTCTAGAGGACGCCAAATTATTTTAGGTAGCTTTTGTTCCGTTCGACCGCGCTTTGGTTCCTTTGAACCGAGGACTGCGTCAGCCTCGTGGATTTTCTGGAGAGTGCTTCTCTATGTATCCTCAACCGAAGCTGATCCCAGTTTGAATTGCTCGAGCAGGATAGGCATTTTTGAGAAGTCCACAAGGCAGAAGTTTCGAATCGATGTTTGAGGTTCTTGGTTTCTGGCGCAGTAGCAGATGAAATCAAACGTCAGCACACAGTGGTTACTAGGGCCCAGTGAACCCTGAGCTAACACTTGAGCAACGAAGTGTCGTTTGTCAGTGATAACCAAGTTCAGTAGGGATGGTAGCTAGTCTACCAGTAAGAGACGTCTGTGGTGGTAGCTAGAGAGAGTTGCTTAATGGTCTGTATAAGGAACTGGTCATTTTCCGCAAACTTGACTGGCAACGGAAGACTACGTCGAGAAGAACAAGAACAATGTATAAAACAAGTATACTACATGATCTGTGAATATGCAGTACCATTATGCAGCTGTGTCTTTTAACTCCGCTCTTCAGTATTCGTCACTTGCATTTTACGTCAGTCAAGAATGACCGAAGGGCTTTCGTCATGTTTTCCGGTGTTTTCAGTCAGAAGATTTTCGAGTTCAGGCAAGTGATTGACAATCAGTTTAAATTTCACGTTTTTATATCCAGTGTCCAGCTGTCTTACCATGAAAATATCAAAACCATTCAGTCGAACGGGATCGGAATTGATGCAGCTATGACTTTGCGGATCTTTGTCACTGAATTCCAAGTAAGGATAAAATAGCTGGGATTAACTAGGCGCCTTCCATTTGCAGGAGCGTTGCAGACAAATACAAACAATTGCACCGTCACAAATGAGTCGTCAAACAAGAAAACCTGAAGACACAGCACACATCCTACTTGTTGCTGGCATTTAGGCGAGAGGCCTTTTGCTCATTCGTGCCGGTTAAGATAACACAAATGGACTAGGTGCAGTCTGGGCGGATGGTAGGATGATTTTTGTTGACCGTAGAGGCCTCAACTGCGATTGGACCCCTGTGCATTTCGTTAGTCGCATCCGAATCGGCGGCGGTTACGGTGTGCTTATTGAAGTGCTTCTGCTTATATATCCACATTCTCGTGGTTTATCCACAGCTTGGCTGAGGCCCCGACCATACGCTGCTCAGTGAACAAACATGGAAACAAATTACCGGACTTCTTTCAAATCTAACTAAACTCTGAACCCGCGGTATTTTTGGGGGTAAGTTGAGAACGGCAACGTTAATTGTCTCTGGAGGCTAATGGATCGGCCACCCAGTGCTACACTCATCTTCGGACTAATACGTCCGTTACAGTGTATAGGTAAGCTGTGACAAGCAACTGGAACCGCCGTAGAAGACCGCCGTTCTCTGGCCGACTAGCTGGCTGCTGCACCGACCGCGAAAGACGAACCGATCAATTCCGTTGTGTGCGGATTTTTCACAGACCGTAATGCTAAACTTAATACGAACCAGCACACTCAGTCTCTTCCAAGTGAATTGCTAGCAAAGCGGAATAGGCAGAACCTTTCGGGAGGATTAGTTTTATCAGGGTGTACCAACGACCCGGGGCGGCCGAAGAATTGTGTGAGAGTTTGACCGCTGTTTTTTGCTGCGGTCACTTTCAGTGTACGCGATCGCCCTTTAGTGTGAAGACAGGGCTAACCATTGCTCAGAAAATTATAGGTTAGACACCCAGTGGATGCCTCTCTGTTTGTCACTTTTGGGGTGATCTATCCAACATGGGCTCAGGCCTAGGAACAGCGACAGCGCGTTTCGTTTGAGGTTGTTTTCGCTTTACGCCAGTCGACAAATATCTCATGTATTTTGGTCGGCTTATGTTACTGTTTTCCAGCTTATGCACTTCGTATCTGCCTGAGAGCGCGAAACGGACACTGAAAATTACTTACGCGCATCCAACCCCGCTTCACTGAGTTGGGCTTGAAAACATTCTATTTTTATTTTTTTTAATTTTTTTTAATTTTTATAATAATAATGTTTATTCCCGACTAGTGGGTGGCATACCTTCAGGCATGACCATAAAGTTATAGTCAGAACAAGAGCATGACTGGTGGGGTTTGTGGGTACTGGGAATCCCGTGGAAAAGGGAAGGCGACATAAACAGTAGGCATTATCCGAAGTAGACTTGGACACGCCTGAGGCTGTATGGGTAGGGAACCAATATTACAAGGGCTCTTTCTTTCTTACGGGGAACATATCAGATGAGACAAGATACGATCATTAAGATTTGAAAGTGGCGGGCAAGCACAATACGAGGGAGGACATAGCAAGAGGCTTCCTGCCTGGTACGTGATAAAAATAATAAAAGAAAATCTTCAATCTGCAGGAAAAGTGGAACCAGAATAACGGAGCAGGAGAGGCAGCAGAACTGGCACGATCTCACCGGCCGATTTGAACTGAAGCCTAAAACCGTTACTGGGGCTTCCTAGCCTTGGGCTGTTGGGCGTATGGGCAGAGTCACGAAAAGCGTAAGTGGCGAAATATGCGGTACGGATAAGTGGTAGTAGGAAATTCAGAATCACAATGTGCGGTGAAACTGGAGAGACTCACTAGTGTTGCTGTTGGAGCGGGGTCGGGTGTAAAAGGTTCTTCGGGAGAATGAGTTCACGCAAACGCGCAAGAAGGAACGCGAACTGCACGGAAAATGACTGACTTGGTGAGGAGCACAAAGTAAAAGACACCGAGATGTTTAGATCCAATGGAAGGTTCAGAGGATTGGAATGAACGCCTCCCGGAGGCGACTTTGATTGTGGTTGTAGGTAAGGGAACGAGTGGGCGAGCGGGCGCAGTCATAGTAGGGAGTGAACAGTTGCGGGTATGCTATCAAACTGGGTATGACGGTGCCGTGCCGTCACTGCACTGAGATACTTCATTTTCTGGACAGCCCCGTGATGGACGTCGTGATTGAGGTAGTTGGGCTTGGATGCGCAGTTTTATGAGCAGCGTGATATTGTGAGTTTTCTAAAGGGTTACGCAGGGACAGCAAGACCAGTGTAATATCGCCTGAAGTTTTTTTTCAGGTCGAGGATCCCTTCAGATGTAATACACAGATAGATTAGAGTGGATAATGGCCAAACAGCCCGTCCATAGCACTTATGACCGCAGGTCGGAGCTTGGGAAGAAGATGAGGTTGGATGAGATCAATAACGCCAATACGGTCAATAAGCCACACCTTAGAGTATTGCTCACAAGCCTTAATCTACTCTTACGTTGCGCAATCCTGAAATAACAGGACCACGAAAATGGGGTATCACCGCTCTATTGGAAGAGGACGCAGCAAACAGGTGCCAAGGGACACAATGCGATGGCCGATTGGAAGTACACGAAATATGCTCTCGCCTTTCCTGTTGCTGGTGTTTTGCTGCCCAGGAATCTGTCCTGGGCTCCCACATAGGTATATCACTGCCGCCCACTCTGATGTCTAACTATCCCTTGCCCACCTGACTTCCCATCCTTCACTCCTCACTCAATCAAGGCCCGCTCAGCGCTCTCAAACAAGTTTTTACGGTGGCGACAAATATGCCACAGTCGCACACCGTCAAATGCGGGTAATCTCTCATCAGCATTCCCCCAGCGGTCCTTCAGGCTGTGTAAGGGAAAAAATATTGGCCTCCAGGGACTTAAAGAAAAGCATTTCTTTCCTAACTTTTCGCGTTGATATGTAGCACTGCCTGCCTTTCAGATAATTCAGCAAACGAACAGTTGTGACATGATCTCAAAAGCACCGCCTCTATCCACGATGATGAAGAAACCAATTTTAATCAGTGCAAGATCTATACGCTTCTCTGCTGTGTATATTAGTGCATGCTTTGAACTCCGGCAATATCAGGTATGGACGACCTGGTGGGCTGTTATCCACTCCACCTGGCTTATGATCTACATCAACAGGATCCCCAAACGGACAAAAAGCCTGCGATCTTATATCGGCTTCGTTCTACCTTTGTTTCCTTGGCCAGCTTGAAAGGAATCCCGCCGCTCAAAGAATCGCACACTTCAGCCCAACGACTCTTAATGTGACTTCCGTTACGGGGATTTCCAAAAACCGAAGTATGTCAGACCAATGATTGCAGGGCACTGCCATAATCAGTTTGATAGCACACCCGCAACTATTCCCTTCCTACTCTCAACCGCATCCCCTCGCCCACTCGTTCCATTAACTGCAAATACGAACAAGCTCCCCACCTGTCCCCAGCTGCCTCCATGACATGTTCATTCCAATCTGCGGAAACTTCCGTTCCAATTTAACCATTTCTGTGTGTCTGTGCTTCCCGCAAATTTTATTAACTTTCTATACAGTTTGCGTTCCGGCTAGTTTGTTGCCACCATCTCACAATTCCAAGGAACTATTATGCCCGAATCCACAACAGCGACACCAGTGAGCATCTACAGTTTCACTGCACACCAAGTTTCTGAGATTCCTTTACCACTTATTCGCTTTGCTAATCTCTCCACTTCATCATCCCCACTTACGCTTTTTGTGACCCTGGCCGTGATTCCAACAGTCCAGGGCCACGAGGCCTCAGCGGTGGTTTTAGGGTTTACTTCAATTTGACCGATTGGATGACTCCAACTCTGCTACTTCAACAGACCTGATGTTCTGGTTCCTCATTTTCCACCGTTTACACTTTTCTTGTCATGTATCAGGCAGGAAGCCTCTTGGTTTGCCCCCCTCGCTTTGTTTTTTTTGCCCACCACCTTTAACTCCTAACGATCCGATCTTGCTCGATGTTCTCGCCAAAAAACGCATGGTAACTGCGCTTCGCTGCCCGTGCCGGTTTAGTGGTGACCACGCCTACATCGGATAATGCCCAACGCCTATGACGCTGTACCCTTTCCCAAAACCCCTCTGTACCCACAATCCTCGCCAGTCATGCTTTTATTCTGACTGTAACATTATGATCATGCCTGACGGAATGCCACCCACAAGTTGGGAATGAACATTATCACTAACCATGCGGGTCGACTAAGGCTATTGGACCACACGCTGTTTGTATTCAGCAAGCGGTAGGAACAGGCGAATGAAGGCAGTGTTTGCTGTGTTGGGGACGGTTCCAATGAACAAATGTTATGATAAACATAAAAAAATAGGGAGTAGGTACAGTCGACACCAACGCAGTCGACAGGAGCAGAAAAACAGCGGCGAAGAGGTAGGGTTTTGAACACAGACAGCAAGACAGCTTAAATTCAGGGTACACAGAGATAATGGCGCAAAAGACAGAAAAATCGTTCAAGAGGTAACGAAAAATTTCCGCATTCTTTAGCTGACAGCGTGAAAAAAGAGTACGCGCCGAGTCAAACTGCGCGCCCAGGCCCGTTTAAAACAAATCCAAAGAGGCACTATTGGCAAGACGTGATACACTGGAAATACCGAAAATGAGGCCGTCGTAGTGGTCGAATTTGCGCAGCGGAGCGCGTTCATCTGCTATCTGCGGGTTCCGGGTTCTGCCTCCTGCGGCCGGCTCTTCTGTCTGAGAAGACACGCAAAAATAGGCAGATCTGACACGAAGTCAAAAGCAAAGACCACCAGGCAATAAATAGTGACAGTAACAACTAGAAGCCAAACAAACTATGGGCGGGAAAAACCCAGTGAACGAGCAACGGGGAAACCAAACGGCGTTATAATAAACAGGCGTCAGTCATCCATATAATGAGTGGTCAAACAAGCGGGTCACCAGATACCTCCTTACACCGGACTCCCTGTTTGGCTCGGAAAATTTCACACCGACCGCGATCGGTGCCACTTTCTCAGCTGCACCTACACACATCTAGGAAAAAAAATTAACCTGCTTTTTGGATATGCTTAACAGTCACTCGCCTACCGCCCGTCAATTTCTGTTCAGCCGCAAAGAAAAATGTTATTATTCGGTACCGGAGCACCCTCGGAGCGGCTGCTAATCGGGTCACCCTACCGAACCTGGTATTTTTTAAAAAGGCAAAGCCAAATGTTGAACCTTCCAAGGCCATAATATCCTACTGGCATCCGCGCTATACCTGCTTCGGTTTCAGAACTCAAACATCGATTTTTCCTTTCTTCAGCTGTGAAAATTGGCCCAATCAAGCCCTCGTCAATGAAACACTCAAGGCGGGCTCAAATCAAAAAATCGAAAGATAATAACACCTCACAGTTTCCCAATAGGAGAGTAGAAATTTGTTCGACAAAACAGTCAACGCACCCAGCTTTCATAGCTGAAACATATTCCTTCCTAGGTCCGGAAGGCGCTCACTAGAAGTAAATCAACAATAACGTTTTGCTTAAAGTGTGTTGTTTTCGAAGTTGCAAATTTTACGGAAGCTAGTCTGACCTGGTTGCACGTTTCAGTGGCATGTTGCTCATAACATTTTGTTCAAGCAAGCGAACTTCCAATATCACCGACCACCGCCGATTCACATGTGATTACTAGTTTGGGAGATAAATAACGAACTCAAATCTTACCATATTTTAACTTCCTGTGGAGTTCTTCAAATAGAAAAAACATCTACGGGATATCCAAATTAAATTCCACCCAGGTTGGTTGAATAACATTTGTATGCGGTATACTCCTCAGGCGTGACAAATCGGTTAAGTTTTTTCACCGCACTTCGGCACAACAGTTCTTTGGGAAGCTCATGCGGCGTTCAGTATAATAATTGAGGACGCTTTGGTGCATTCTTCATTACTAGTGCAAGTATGCATCTCTGATGATGATCCTCATCAGTAGCTACGCGCAATTGATCAGGAGATGACACAGAGTTTTCAGATATTTGTATGCGACTTACCAACAGCCCGATGAGATGTCTTTTCTTTTGGAAAGACTTAGCTATATTATGTCATAAAGCGCAGCGTCATTACCGAAAAATAGGGCAAACCAGTGCCCTCTATCATGAAAACCCTACCCCTTGTTGTCTACATTCACTGCTTAGCTCGAATGATGGGCCCGTGCCACGCTGACTAAGGTCTCCGCTGCGTATAATAGCCTAATCCAATGGCTAACGACGGTCCTTCATAGACATAACTGTACGCGTTTTCGCTTATCTTGGGTACTTATAGTAAAACCTAGGCCAGTATCTCTGCGCGCCACTGATCATGAAGCCTGAACAATGTGTGATGGCCTAATCCATCGGAAAAGAAGGTTCTTCATCATCATAACCGTGGGCGTTTTCACCGGCCATGCCCGCGCCTCAAAGTTGGATAACCAAAATCAATGAAGTGATTCTGTTCATTGAGTGGACTGTTACGAACATACTGGGTGCTCACCCCGTATCATCTTCCAAAAACCATTTTCACCCGGTGATGAATCTGAAATGAAATTTCTATATTCGATTGTATCTTCGGTAAAATTGTTCAAGTGTCTTACTATTATGTAAGCCAACTTACATCTTACTCAATTGGTCCCATCGTCACTAATGAGGGATCCGGGTGCAAACCGACGTTGGAATCGGGAAAGTCAAAACTAAAAAGTGGTGTACACAAGGAAGTTGTAAAATAATGTAGTATAGACTTGATCCCTAGAATTCAAGGACCTTGTGAGCCTTCAAATGTGTGCCCATATATGTAGCCATAGCCAATATGTAGTGAGTGAACAAGTATCTGACGTCAAATCTGCTCCTTTAGTGCACAAAATCTTGACTTCACTCCACTTGTTCTTCCACTTGTTCTTCTGTAGATTAATGGAAGCTACAGCTCCGTCCTCCTCCTCGTAACTTGCAAGCATCCCATAATCAACCACAGAGACACTATAACCAACTAGCGGCTCCGTTCCTGAACACAGATGATCATCCTTCTGGCTTGCGTTTTCAAACCAACTTCTGTGGTCTCCAGCCTTCGGTGATAGCTAAAATAGCTTCATCGTTTCAGACACACAACATGTTGAAAGCCGCCCTCCCTTACAGGCAACCTTAAGGCTTTTTCCCATGTGTCATATTTGATGGGCCTCATCCAACTCAACTTTTCTGTCGACATATCGCCACCCAACTTCATCTCCACAATCATGCCCAAAGTATCCGAATAAGTGAGCTATTAAGACGGCCACCTTTTATACGTTCAAGCTGTCTCTGATTATGATGGCGGCCTACCTGGGGCCAGCGAAGTTAACTCCACCCCATTGCCCGAGGAAAAATTATCCTTCAAACCACATACAAGTAACATACATTGCCACAATCGCACCAAGACTTAAACATCCACCAACCTTCATCGAAGGAACGTGGGATTGGCAACTCTCCTTTCAGCTGCATGCCCTCCACCATAGACCTTACTTTAAGAAGTGCCTACACGTCCCGACACTTATTCAGAAAACCTGGATAGAAACTGACAGGAACCCCACTGATATTGATTAGCGGCCATGTCTTGCGGCGTTTCTAACTGGGGACAGTGGGAGTCACGCGGTCTCTGCCCTTGAAGGCAAGTTGCGCTGACATCACCCAAACGTCTCGTAATACCCTTCAGCTTCCCCTTACAGGTCGGGGATTTCTTGAGATTTGGCGATATACCACTTTGACGCCATTACTGTAACATATTGGCAAACGCGGCCCAAGCCTTGCAGATTCGTGCATTGGCCTCATCTATCACACTACAATCAGAACTAATACAACTTCCAAAATACGTAAAACTCTCCACAACTTCAACTGTATCTCACTGGATTGTAAGTGGCGTGTTTAGTGACTGTATGACCTCAAACATTGTGGTTGCAAATTGCATACCAAAGAACGAGATGACTGGTTAGTTCATCAAAAAGCAGTTGGGCCTTCTCCCCCTCTTCGAAGACGAAAAGATTTCGCCCGCACATTCCAATTCCCAAGGTTTTCGTCACAGTCTATTTAAACACCAGGGTTTTGAAGACCTTCCGGTGTTCATCTCGTTATCTCATCGACCACGAAATAAATTTAGAAAGGAAAGTGTGTAGGTATCTGGAAGACGCCATTCTGCGTACGAAAGCTTTTGGAGGGCACTCCGTATACATTCACACGTTTGGGAGCCTAAGAAAACAAAAAACTTGTTGTTGGGGGCATTCTTTGATAGGCAGGCGTTTTAAGAAGAACAGAAATGTCAACCAATTCAAATGCGACTTGGAAATCCAGAAATACTAAAATCGCGGGAGGTTTGTAACCATGGCATTGTACTAGCGGCTGACGGAGGCTGAAGAATTGGTCAACGCAGCCCGTACCAGGTCGGAATCCTTCTTGCTGCTCTGGAGCCTGTCTATGCTGGCCTTAATTCTTCACGATTCCCTTACAAAACTTAACTACCCTGAGAATTCCAGCCGACCCGTAAAAGTCATTCATGTACGGGGCTGTCCACGAGCCTAAGCACGACGGTGCAATGATGGCACAGTGACTGCCATACTTTGCCTGATGGGTCGCCCGTAGCTCAACGGGTCTACTATCCCCCGGACGAGCGCTTCGCATGCACCTAAAAGACCGTCTAAATCCGCTGAATCTCCGCTCTAGCCCAAAAGAAGTAACCACCCTATTTTGCTGTCTGCTAGGGTTGCCCGCAAACTCACTATCTCTTCCCGTGTTACAGTCGTGCCCGAGCATAACGACAAAGACAAAAACATTGCCGTGCACCAGATACGGCGTGTGCTGACTACCGTAGAATAATCGACCAAACTTACGAACTGGGTTGACTTCCACGGCTTTGGCTGGCAAGACGCTTGGTTCAACAGTGAGTAACTTTCTTCTACATGAGTAGTGAACATCTGCTCCAGCTTGATTTTGCACGTTAAAGACGACATAATTGTCGTTTATGTGCCTTTTAAAATATTTATGAATCCAATGAAGGATAAAACACGTGAGGGATCCAAATACTGCACAAAACATCCTGCCATCATCACGGAGACGTCAAGCCGAGCTAAGGCAGCCATTAAAAACATGAACTTCGCGCCCAAATAACAACTTGAGTACGCTTGAAAACTTTTAACAAAACCGCGACTGTCTGGGAAGACTTTATCAGTGTTCTTTTTTGTCAGACGAAAACAACTTAATAAATCAGAAGGCAAGATACACTAATAAAGCCTATGTTTTGAGAGCGTGAGTTTACAACTACTTGGTGCACCTTGATGAAAGCGATTACAGCAGCAAAATGAAAAGGTTCAGCGGGGGACTTATGGTTTTGGGCGTTAGTTGTAATAGATTCTCCGAATTGTTTCGACGCAGGTGGTTGTGTTTCTTTTGGCAGATTCGCTGCTACACGTTTCCTGGTTGTCCGTAGTTTGGTGTTTCGAAGTTGCGGTGCGGTTTGACCCTCGTTCTCTGATGTGTGCGCGCGGGGTTTTAATATGTCTTGATATTCACTGTGTGTGTTGCCGCTGGCTATTCGCACAATGGAATCGATTTCTCGAAAGCTGCGACGTTTTCAGGGTTGCCACTTCATAATGTAGAATGTCTATGTATAATGTACATGTACATGCATTATGCCTACCTACCTACATT
>SJOL01007411.1:1178746-1264245 GCA_004794785.1 Opisthorchis felineus | reverse complement strand
GAGTTAGCACATGAAGCTCGCGAATAACCGCTGTAAGCGCGAGTGAAATGAGAAGGGAAAATCGGAGAATGCGACCACGCCTGTATTGTATGTAATTTTTGTACAAGTGCGCGTTTTTGTGGTTTTGCGTATTCAAACAAAAATCGTTTATGAAATTGGTGAAATACGTAACGTTATAATGAAAGCAAAAGAAAGGTACAAAACACCACACCCTCCTTGAATCCACTCTATATTTTCGATCTCGCTCTCTGTGCCCTCACTCCCAAACCACCCTGTTTTATAAAAGGAGGCGATTATTACGCTAATTTTACTACCGGTACCCACATATTTTCGGGTAGCTACACACCCGCTTCCGTCGCTAGCATCGTGTGCTGGCGACGGAACGCTTTCAAGAGTGGGCCGTTTGAAATATCTACTAACTGATATCCCCATCACGGCATGGATGACCCCAAAACCGTTTTGAAATTCACACATACCTGTGTTCCCGAACAGTCTAATCCAACTCCAAGCTGAAGGCCTTATACCAAGCAGTAACTGATTTGTCTCTCCAGAAATATCCACCCGAACTCTGCACGCTGCACCCCATCATGCAAACTCAGCGCTCACGGATTCCAAGGAATAGCTCCGTGCTAAGTCAAAGCTTTCACCCAAAGTAGAATATTTTGGGTGAAAATGGTCAGGCCCCCCGTTCCATGTGCCAAACTTCATCAGGCTCACCAAAGACTGCTTTTAATGTTCTCACTCTGAAGCAGGCTGTTCTTGTTCTCACACTGGACTAGCTTGACACTAGTGTGTTCTGCGTATCACAAACAAAAACTCAGAAGCCAAGTGGTCATTGAGCAAACTGCTTCATCACTCTCCACTCGCTTCCGGTTGCGCGCCACTGGCGAACCAGAGACCACCGTGGTATTACGCGAAAGGGTTGCTATTATCACAGGTCGCCGGGCGGGAGGATTTTTGGTCGTCCTCACACCCGTTGATAATCGCCTCTGCGCTGTTCGTCTAGCAACGCCTGTGAAGGATTCTTACAAATCGCTATCTGTTCGTAATGTTTACCTACGCCATCGTCATCTTCATTGACAGGAACACCAGCAGAGATCAGTGTGCTTCACTGCTGCACAACCATGTCAATTCATTTGAGTAAAACCTTATTGTGGAAAGAAGACAAATGGGGCAATGATGGGGACCTATGGCCAGCCTGTCACAAACATTCGAGGTGCCTACATCTCCAACACTCAGTCAGACAGTCTGGAGAGAACCTCACAGCGTGAACGCCACTGAAATCGGTTAGCTGCCATATGGTTCAGTATCTCCAGCCAAGCACGTAGACCCTACTGTGGAAGAGGAACAACACCCAAACTTTTCGTAACATCTCATCCCTTTATGTCATGTCAAACTATGTAAATTCCTAGGCTTGTGCTACACAGAACTAAGCTCTAAAAAACGCTCTTCTAGGCAGTCGGTAACCTGGCATACGTGACTCACCACCCAACCATTTAGCTTGCAGTGCTGAATGCATTCTTTGAGTGAAATAAATAGTCGTTCAGTTGTAACGCTCTCGGTGCCCAGTCCAGCTGCCGCGTTACCCGAAGGAAGCACAAGGTCCGAGATACTGCTAGGTTGCCAAGAAGACAAGAACAGTCGAGATGCTGGGGTTGGGTTCGGACCACGGGCCTTCCGGTCAGTAGGTTCGCACCTCAACCACTGAGCCATCTCGGCTCAAAGTGACTAACGTCTGATTCATCACAGACTCGTTTCCTGATCACATTCCGGATTCATTGGTCCCAGCCGGTTCGAGCTATAGTTCTGGGACATAGGTGGTCAAAGACCTGAAAATTTCTCATCCTTTTTCCTAAATGGCCGGATACTCCAGCCATACAATAATACAACCTGCACTGTATTCCAACCTGCGCGTCCTTCGAGACCCAGTGATGTCCCGACCTAAAGCTGTCACCTTGGCGTGTTGGTCGGGCTTGAGTGCTGCAATGACACCGAGGGCTACACTGGCTGGAACGTTGTTCCTTAAGGTGCAACCATGCCAAGAAGGCCGAAGGGGAGCAATCATACCAAGAGCAGCGACACTCGTGGAGTATATGGCGTGAGAGGGCTGAATGAGCTTTGCTGGATTAGATCCAGGTGAACAGTCGTCTTTGAGCCGTCCAGTTATCCATTTCAATCAAGCTCAATGCATCTCGACATAAAAACGGTGCCTGTTTGTAGTGTCGGCGTATGCCCGAGTGAATTGTATTTTTGACGCTGAAAAAGAATAGTTTCTGTCGAGAGTTATTTGGGCCCATTTGTTGAGCAAGGATCACTGACATTGTGGTCCTTGCGGGCGGTATGAATGCCCGGTTCAGTCGTCTGAGCTCCTTGGAATCACATCTGGCCAGTCTATTTGGAGTCGATGCTCGTCGCACGGACAATGGAGAGCGACTCCTCCAGTTGTGTGTTGATCATCAACTGTTTCTGACCAGCATTAACTTTCAGCATTGTGTAAACGGAATGCAACCAGTTGGATCACGTGGCCATCAGCCACCGGTGGGGAGCCACAATTCAAGACTGTCATTCTCTCTGTGGCGCACAACTTGATTCCGATCATGCCATGGTGCGAGCACGCCTCACAGTTCGCTTCCCTTCAGGCACTCAAGAAACGTCAACCCACTGTCTTCGAAGAACTACCATAGCACAACAGTATAGGTATGAGTTAGCCCAACTACTCTCCACAGTAAACCAACAATGTACTGGTGGCGAACACGTTGATAAAGCATGGCAGTGTGAAAGGAGCTACGCCAGTGGCGTTCAGTGCTGTCTGTCCGACTTCTCCGATACGATCAAATGACCACTGGATATTTTCGAGGTCGATAGTTTTGACTGATTCCAGAAAATGCATACCAGCAGGCAACGAATAGGACAGCACACGCAATTCCCTCAAACGTCAAATAGTGATGAACCCAAGGAAAGACCGAGAGCTTTGGTGGACGCCGAAAGCTTGGGAGATGGAGAAGGCTTTTGCTATCTGAAACAACCGTGCCCTGTACCGATTGATACGATCGACTGGCCATAGGAAAGCAACGATTAGTAAAGCGATAAGCGAAAACGCCGACTGGAAAGATGAGCTGAATACTTCGAACATCAGTTTTAGCTGGTCTCCTGCAACACAGCTGAAGATATTGCATACGGGCGAATGGGATGTAAACCTCAATCGCCCGTCAGAAGAAGAAATAAAATACGGGATATCCGCATGGTTCGGCTGTAGCATCCTTTCGGCGCCCAACTACCATGCCGTCAGAAAGAAGCACGAGGGCTGGGATACTGCCAGGTTGCCCAAGCCTAGACAGGGGAAGTCGAGAGGCAGATGTCGGGTTCGAACCACGGACCTTCCGGTCAGTAAATTCGCACTCTAACCATTGAGCCATCTCGCCCCATATCCTCATCGAAAAGTGGGAAGGCTAGGAGGACCGGACAGTCTGTGTCCAGCCCCGTTCAAAGAAGACGGAGAATCCCTGGTGGCCCATCTGACAATACTTATTAATGCGATATGGAGTGGAGGGAAGGTGCCCGCTGAATGGGGCACGTTAACAGTTATTCGTATCTTCAAAAAGGGTGCGCGGACGCTGTGCGAAAACCGTTGCGTCAGCGTGGAAGCTGTGGCATCAAACGTGCTGTCTCGCTTTATCCTTCGAAGGTTGACTGAGCATAGGAGACACAGATCCGTGAAAACCAACCTGGGTTCCGTCTTGCAAGAGGACGCATCCGTCACTTTTTCACATTCTGCCAGATTCTGGAACGGCGACACTGCCTCCAGCAGCCAACAATGGTGGTCTTTCTCGACTTGAAAGCTGGCTTTGACTCTGTCAGGCGCTGTGGCAGTGTCTGTTGGGCAAAGCCATCCCCCGTAATCTATTGACCCTTCTTAAACCTCCATGGACGTGTGAAGATCTACGGTAGGCCATCGCATGAGTTCAAACACATCAAGTGACGTCAGCCAAGGCTATCCTCTGCCACCTTTTCTCTTCAAATTCGTCACTGATACGATTATGGAAGACTCACTACCAACCTCTAGTGCCTGTGGGATCGAAATACTCCCAGGGCATTCGCTCAGAGATATCGAGTACTCAGACAACATAGCTTTTCTTGGAGTTGACGCCGTCATGATGCAAATAATATTAAATAATTTAAACTCCGCCTCACGGTTTGGCATGCGCTCCACACCTACAAAGTGTAAAGTGCTGCTGCAAGACCGGGTTGGCTCGAGCCCTTACCTCATGCTTGCGGATGAGCCGATTAAAGTAGTAGACAAATTCGCCTACCTGTGTCAGTCCCGGTGGTCTGGCGAAAGACGATATTTCCATCCGGATTGTGAATGCCAGAGCAGCTTCCGTGAACCTGCATCACCTGCGGCGTAGGCGTGACAGTAGTTTATCCGTCAAGGGTCGGGTCTACAATGCTGCGATGGCAACGAAGTATGAAAGCCATTACCAGCAAACTCAGCTGCGCTGGTCGTTGGCGTCTCCCTGGATGGGGACCTCGATACGGGATGCACCAATGGTTAGAGACATTGTCAGACGTGGCCCAGGGACGCCCTCAAAGGCGCTCGTGTATCCAAGCTATTGCCTTCAATGCACAGTCCCCCCGATCTCCCCAAATAAAAGTCCAAGGACAACCCTGTATTTACGCATCAATTATGTCAGCTCCCGCCTCCAATGTGCGGCTGTCTACCACACCTCCCAAAATCACCGGTCAATGAAACTGCCAACTATAACCACTGTGCGACATGTACGCGGTTTTTGCAGCTGATAGTAATGATGAATACCCAGCGAGGCCACAATTAGTGCAAATTAGCAAACGCAATTCTGGCCTTCAGATTCATTTGTTGACTTCATCGGTCATACAATCAGAGTCTACTCAACTTCCGAGATACGTACAACTTCCAGTGTCACTGCTTGAATTCCTAGTGGTATGTTCAAGGACTGTACGTCTCGTAGCATGGCTTTGCGCTTTGTTGGAGTGAAGCATGCCGAAGGACTGAATGACCTTGGTCAGCATTTATAGTATTGTTTGCGGTTCTTGCTCGGAGAGATCTGAACACCGGAATTTTGCAGACCTTCTAGGGTTCACCTCTTTGCCTCAATAATGAAGAAAATAGACGAAAGTTGAGAGAGTGAGCATCGTTGTCGGACACCACTGCTTGTAGGAAAACTTATGGTGAGCTCCCCATAGATTCATGTACCCAAAAGTATGTGAATACAAACAGCACGTGATATGCACGAAATTCTGGGGTATACTCCTTTGCGCAAGCATGGTGAAAAGGACTAACCGGTCAACCGAATCAAACGCACTCTTGAAATCAAGGAACACCAAGATTGTAGGGCGCCTATTCGCATGCCGTTGCTCTAACACTATACAAAGTATGGAGATATATGGTCTACACAGTCCCTTCCTGGCCGGAATCCTGCTTGCTGTTTTCGGATGTCGTCTTTACGCGTCTTCTTAGAGTAAATGATGGAAAGAGTCTGGTTTTAACGGAGTCGTATCAACTACCATGTGATTTCCCCACTCACTGGAAGCACCCTTTTTGAAAGTGGGCACCTAGTGTTTCCCACTCTCCGCTTGGTCTGAACGGTCACTTTTGCGCAGATAGAGGCAAATAAGTTGGACAAGAGTCGACTGACGATTTTACTTCCATCCTTGATCAGAGCGAGTGGGAGTTCGCTTGAGTGACAAAAGGCATTCACTTATTTCCGAAGCCACCGGGGGTTCCAGTTTTCTCTCCAGGATTGCGTGACAGGTCAGGAATCTGGCTGGGCAACTGTGGGTGGCCAGTTGAATTGTCGCTGAAAGTGTTCGACCCCACAACGATCCAAGTGGGCGGAATTAGTGCGTCTGAGACACAATAGGCTGGTCGATATGAGTTGGAATAGGTACGTACAGACAACGTCGAACGGCTGTTTCAGCTCTGTCAGTCACAAACTTTTTATACAGTACAAACTTTCGAAATAACCCAGGTCGTCTGGCCATATGGTCTCCTCCAACAGCGCACCAGCCACGGAGCCAAATTGATCAAATCTTCATCAGTTATCAATGGCGCAGATCATTAAATGACTGCTGCTCGTTTTAGAACACCCGTATGGACTCTGATTATGCACTTGCATGGAGTTGCATCTAAATTTGCTTCCCCGGGGCCGTGGAGGGAACATCATCATCATCATCATCATCATCAAAGACAGCAGCATCAGTGTTGACACTGATGCTTCACTGCCGTACAACCATGAGGTTCGTCTAATTATATTTAAAGCCCTAGAGTGAAAAGAGGAAAAAAAGAGTGGGTGAGGGAGGGGACCTAGTGCTGGCCTATGTCAAGCATTCTGAGGCGCCTACACCTCCAAGCGCTCAATCAGACAATCTGGAAGGAAACTGACAACACGAACGCCACTGACGTCGATTAGCCGCCATTTCTTGCAACGTCTCCAGCCAAACACAGGTGAGGTCACGAGGACCCCATCCGGGAAGCCGTGCAACACCAACAACACCAAAACTCTTCGTGATTTTTTTACGCCCTTCTGCGAAGTCATGCGTTGTCCACCTCGCGGTTTGCGCCATTCTGAAGGAGGCACGGAGAACAACACTCGTCTCAGCAGACGGTGTCTCGGCACGCGTAGCACATGACCGAACCATTGTAGTCGGTGATGCTGAATGTTTTCCCCGATTGAAGTACCTGCCGCACAACCAACTATCCGTTTTCTAATCACCTCGTTACGAATCAGTGACGCGGGAAGTCTTGTCACAAAACTAGTCAGACTAACACCTCTGTGGTTACTACATTCACTGCGAGTACCCTTTTTGAAAATGGGCACCACTATCGATTCACCCCAGTTGTCTGGGACGGTCTGTTTCTCCCAGATAGACCCAAATAGGCTACACGCACTGACTGAGGAGCCCACCGCCATCCTTGAAAAGAGCAGGTGGAAGGTCGTCAGGACCAGCAGCACGATGACGCTTGAGTAGAGAAATACACTCGGCACTTCCGAGGCTGGCGGCTCCATATTCACGGTCCACCTTTCTGTTGAAGGCCAGGATTCTGGATTGGAGGTAGCAGGTGGCCAGCTGAATTGCTGCTCGAAGTACTGTGCCCAGCGGTCCAAACGTTCTGCTTTGCTGCATATCAGGGAGCCATTTTGGTCCCTGATTGTTTCGCTGACAAGAGGTTTCCGAGGACCAGTCGAACGAATCAAGTGGAACAGCTTGCGGACATTACCAGCATTCTTTGCCTCTTCCATTTCTTCGGCCTTTCGGGTCCACCAAGCTTCTCGGTCTGCACGGATACTCAGTTTCACCTGGCGTCGGATGATGCGTCGGGTGGAGTTGTGATTGCGGCCAGGAGGGATCTGTCGCCGGGTCTCCAGCAAGGACACAGTCTTATCAGAGATCCAATGTTTGGATGAGGTTGGCTGGATTGTACCGCAAACAGACTTTCCGGCTTTGAATAGCGCTTTAGATATCTTTTCCCAGTGGCCGTTTATATCCGACATCGTACCGTCCGGCAGGCGTTCGAGGAGCTGGTTCTGATAATTTCGTTTGACTTCTGGGTCCACTAGCTTCTCAATGGCTAAGCGAGATGTGTGCGTTTTGCGTACACCTGAAAAGCGCAATGAAAAGCAGCAGCGTACAAGTGCATGGTCGGAGTCCACGCTGGTGTTCCAGAAGGAGCGGCAGGCGGTGATCGACCCTCGCCACCGATAACTGACGGCGATGTGGTCTATTTGGATTCGGGGCTGGTTTGTTGGTGGGCACCACGTTGTCAAGCGATTTCCGCTGTTCCGGAAATTCGTACTGCAAAGAAACAGTCTGTGATCGGCACACATTTGGAGTAAGCGATCCCCGTTGTCCGTGCGTCTCGTGTCCAACCCAAGACGACCACCCAATCGGGCCTCAGCAGCGCTTAGTCTACCTACCTGGGCGTTCATGTCACCAGCAACCACAACGATATCTGAGCTTTTAGCCTGCTGTAGAAGGGCACCTAGAGCGTCATAGAAACTGTCCTTGGCAGATTCAGAGCTACCGTCAGTTGGGGCGTAAGCAGACACAATAAACAGGGTGCGGTGGACCTCACTCCCTCTAGACTCTCTCACAGATGTTGCCAAACGAACCGCACAGAGGCGACTATTAACGGGTATCCAATCTAGCATAGACGCTTCCGCTCGGTCGCTCAATACAATACCCACCCCAGTAACCCACCAGTACACCACCCAGTACACCCACCCCAATACAACACCCCAGTTGCAGCGGCCTGTGCATCACCAGAGGTGGCAGCCGGAACCGGGAAGAAAGTGAGGGGGCAGTCAGTTCGATCACAGTACTTGCGTCCTGCATCCTTGTTTCTGACAGATAGCATACATCAATGCCTAGGGAATCCAGCGTACGAGCAAGAGCCACCTGTTGGCCTGCTTGCTTCAGTGTGCGAACATTAAAGGTGGCTAAGTAGACAGACTTTCGGGGTTTGAAAACAGACTTCGAAGTGTTTAGGGTTGTGACTGAACTCGGACCTACAGAAGCTGCAGCTAAGTGTGATGCAGGACGAGCAAAACGGTCTGTCCTAATGCTGGGACCTGCGGAGAAAGTATTCAAATTTGGGTGGTGGAGGGTGGAAGACGGAAAACGTGAAAGTGTAAGAAGGGAGGCGTCAACAGTAGCATGTTTTCGCTTACCCGCCCTGCTGTATGCAGCAAGTAAGGCGACCCGGCTGATGGCACCACGCGACTTCCGATGTGGCGTGAGAGTATTGTTAGTCGTGAATGTCATGGTTGTACGAGGGCTGGAATACTGCCAGGGTGCCCACAGCTAGACAGGAGGACGATTAGGGTCCTCAACCAAAGCCTTTGGCTCAAAAGCCTAACCGCAAGGCAGCGGTGTTGGGCTGGAAATGCAAGTACATTACCATTTTTACGGAAGACGTCGCCACACATGTTCTAACCCCAACCTGGAGGGCCAGGAGACTGTGTTCGTCAGACCTCTACCCACTGACCAACCTGGTATGTGAGACTCTGAGTGTCGCGCGGACACCCCCCAGTATAGCTCAATGGGTCACTGAGGTACACAAACGCCACACCACGGTAAGGTCCAGTTTCTTCGTGACAGGAACGGGCGACTCTGTTAGCAAATCAAACACATTTATCGGAACCGTCTTCTGGACTCTCCTGATTGCTACAATATTTGATGTCAACTCGCACTGGGACGAAATCGCCACATATTTGCAAATTGTCGGGAGTTTCGTCTGTGGCACGGCGTTACCAGGTTCCCTCAAACACTGAACATCACACAGAACAGTGGGGCTGCCTCTCGGAGAAATTTTCCCACCGGTCCAGGACATAATTAAGCGCAATGAATTATAAGACGTCAAGTGAAGCCCAGCGTGCGCCCCGACCATGAAGCTTGGTGGATACGGAAGGCTAAGGAAATTAATGGGGCAAAGAATTTCGCGGACGCCTGAGAATTATTTCGATTGATCGACCGGCCCTGAGCGAAAAGTTCAAGGATCAAAGTGGCACGATCATTTTCAGAAAGAAAGACACCTCAACCGCTGGGCTGAGCAAATTGAACAAGTCCCGTGGCCACCTGCTGCCACTCAGTTGGATCAAGGAACTACAGTAGGACCCTGGACGGCAAACTTGGAATCCCTTAGGGCCTCAGTTTTTTCTCAAGCACCACAGAACCCCCATCCACATTGTTCAAGGACGGGGTCGAAATCCCCAGTCAGTGTTTGTCTGATCTATTTTCCCGCATCTTGGAAATTAGGACTGTCCCAGACGACTGGAGGGAATTGGCAGTGATGTCCATTTTCAAAAAAGGGCTCAGCAGTGGGGGTGGTAATCACAGTGGAATCAGCTTGACCCCGGTCGTAACGGGACATGGCGTCACTTGTCCTTCGCCGCCTTGTGGTGCCCCGTGAAGCATTGGCTCGAGAGCAACAGGCGGGATTCCGGCTTGGTTGGAGTTGTGTTGACTTAATCCTGATACCTTGTTAGGTGCTATAACAATGCAAAACTTTGGTATTCCTGGACTTTCAGGTTATATTTGAGTCTTGAAAGGCCTGTTTTCCTTCCCAGCCAATTCGGTTGCAGTGCTTAGAGCTAAAACTTGGGATGCCGACTGTTAACACGCTCTTCCATCTTACAATTGATTCTGAACCGACAGGCCCACAAAAAGAGCCTATTAATTTCTTTACCAAAAAGCAGTTGAAAGCTTTTAATGTAACGTAGTGTGGTATCAAAGCGACACTTCAAAGGCCATGCGCTAGCACTTACTGTACTTTCTGCTCACTTTTTTAGATTGCCCGTTTTGTCACCAGATGTCTTCTCGCGCATTGCGACGACTAAGCAGAGATGCTGAGTTTGATAGCGTAGAACAACCAGATTTGGACGAATCGACCGAATTAGCCTCGCCATCTAGCAGCTCGTTTTCTGCCGTAAGCCGTTTTCTTCCAGTGCTAGTTAGTTGCTTATGTTCTCTCGTTTAGTTTGGTTTACTGGCTAGTTCCCAAGAAGATGATTGCAAGCCTGCCGAAGTGTCCGACGAAGAGCCTTCAGTTGTTCCGAAAACTAGAAAGAAGCGGAAATCCAAAATGAAAACATCTAAGGTATGGAAGTCAAGTTTAGCATACTAGTAGTCTTTAGCCCTCCGTTTTGCCAGAAGATGAACTGTTTGGCGAATTCAACGTGGAATGCTGCGCCACCAGGTCTTCCAAGCATGCACCAGTAAAATCTACTCAAACTACTGACCTATTAGTAGTTACTGGTAAAACTCTCGATCCCGTGATGGAACTTGCTCGCATTTTCGGACCAAGCGCTGTTCGCGACGCGGGTATGAATCCACATCAACTTCCACAAGCCCAATGTCGTACTAAAAGGGGGCCACTTGTGCGTATCAAACTGTCTTGGCCTCCAATCACTCGTTTCGGCCTAGATATGGAGCGACTGCCTGACAGATCCTACACCTTCACACATAACAAAGATTATCGGAACATCCAAAAGGCATTCTATTCTGCTCTTGATTCGATGGATCCGAATAATTTCATGGTAACCTTTCTTCATCTTTCGTTGTCTAACCAGGATCATTTACATGTTTAGCACATACTCACAGATTGCCCATATCACATAGATTCTCTGCTCCAGCTCAGTGAGATACTGATGCATCAAGATAACTCCGAAATGGGTTCGGATTTACTCGGTATGACCGCCTTCCACCATTTCATCTTTATTTCGTAGAACGCGTGTTGCATGCATACCAATCTGGTTTTCATTCCTGTTTCAACCCACTCGTTGGTACATGTCGCCTTGACTACAAACGACAGGAAAACAGGTAATCTTTGGGTGTTATTGTCAACTTTCGCACCAAGAGGACTTTTTGTCGCCCTTTTCCGATATGTTTTATACATTGGAATGCGGGGATGCTACAGAAGTGCACTGGACTATTGCAAGATACTCTTCAGGTGAGTTTTATCCAGTACTGGGCGCTTGATCGACTGCTGTCAGCCAGCCTAACGTTTATACTTTGTTAGCTCATTTGTTCAGATGAGGCAGTCTTTTTTAGTTGCTGGTGCGACTCCGGTTATCATTGACGGCGCGTTGTGTTCCTTTTCATAGTACAGACCAGGGGCGAGATGGCTTAGTGGTTAGGGCGCGAATTTACCGACCGGAAGGTCCGTGGTTCGAACCCGACCTCTGCCTCTCAACTTCCGTGTCTAGGCTTGGGCAACCTGGCAGTATCCCAGCCCTCGTGCTTCCTTCGCGTGGCATGACAGCTAGGCACCGAAAGGGTACTACAGCTGAATGGTGACAGACCTTGAACAGATAGTTCCTTCGTGCAGGACCGGGATGCATATCCTTTGATTTCTGTACCGTATCCACATTAGCCTGCTTCTATATTCGACCAAGCCGTAACTGTGACGTACTTGGTCATCAATACAAATGTTCTGCTTTTTACTAGGATGGCGACTTCCGCTTCTGATGCTGCGACTACCACATGGGGTTCCTCAGTCACCTCTGTTTGTGTCCCATCTCGGGCCTCGTGTATCCCACTGAGCAGGTTCCTTATCACCATCATTCACAGCAACACCTGATGGGTTCCTGGATGAGTTCCATCTTCACGTCTGAAGGATTCAATGGATTAATAATTTCATTTGGTCTCAGGATTTGTATGCTACAACGCCCCTAGACGCCTTAATGGAAAGATTGGAAACAAAATTTCGGTCATACCATTATGTTGCCTACCTTGTATTTCCCTAGCAAGTGTGCAAACCTTGCATATTCACTGACTAAGTGGACAGTTGCTTACATTGACTCACCTATAAATTAATCAGCTTCAAAAGCCTGCTGGGCTAACAAGTGACCTTGTGGTCAACAACGCGTAACCGCGGAGTAGATTTTCAGCTACACCCCCCAGATGAGCCCTTATATTGACGAACAACCTCGTTCATCCTGTTTGTACCATCCAGGACCCGGCCACATGTTCAAGAGCGATAAATGGCTTGGTGTTTTCACCACGAGCACTTCTGTCGGGCCCAGTTCGAAGATCGAAGACTGCCTAAGGCCCTACCATGAAAGTATCCATCCATTCCCTAAATACCTTCTAACGGCATCACAAGTACCGTAATCATGTCGTCATCATATCTGTACAATCACCAACCCCACATCCGCCTGATTTGTGTCCGTACTCTGGATACTTTCCGTCCGTAGGAAAGAAAAATCTTCCAGCGAAACTCAGTGTATCTTTCTGACCCTTTATTTTTGTTTATTGAGGTCCGATCTCCAGCTGTCACCTTGTCGTGGTGGTCTGGCTTTAGTGGTGCAATGATCCTGCGGGTCAAATTGCCTGGGACTCAGTTCCTTAATTTTCAACCATGCCAGGAAGGACTGCTCCATGCAGTCCGACAGAGAATAGCGAGTCACCGTACTGCGAGAAGTCGTATTACGAGGTGGCCTGGAGGTAAAGTTGTACTGTCCTCTGCGATAAGAGTGTGAAGGCAGTAAGATGTTTCCTTCAGGTCACCAGCATGTCCACATTTATGGAAGCAGCGATTCTGCCTTCCTCCGAGGAAGGATGGGTTAGGAAAGGTCGGCCTTTTAAAAATTAAACAGTCTGGTGCTGCTCAAAAGACACCTGCTGCGCACAGCCGCATTAGGAGTCAAACAGTTATGGTAGACAATTCCTGTATCGTCGGGCCAGACCAGCTCTCTGCAACCAAGTGGGTCAGACTATTGAGTTATTGGCTCCGGGTAGAGTCCTTCAAGAAAACCCTGACACCACTGTCTCGCGTTGCAGACTCTTGAGTCTGAGGCTAGCGTAAGGGTCTCCGTACAAAAACGTACATCCTTCCACCGTCTTGCGGGTCAGATTTTTGAGTCAAAGGCTCAGGGTGGGGTACCTCAACCAAGCCCCTTCTTCGGCCTGGGAAACCGGAAAGTAACATTCGCCCTTGCAGCTCTTCGTCCACCGGCCCTCATCCACACCCCTCCCCACTCATTGAATGATGCGCTGCGGCCAACCCATCTGTCAGTCCCATAACCACTGTTCCATGTCCAAACTATTGCCCAACAAAATAAACCAAAATAATCACCTACTAAGCTCCAAAGAGCTGATCAACGTTGCAGCCCTTAATGTCCGTATTCTGTCAGATTGGGCAACATGCATCTCTATCGGTGTATGTTGTATCTCCGAAACACGCATACAAGACCCCACTTCGGTTGTACACTCAAAACCACTTAGGATGAGCTCAAATGTTTCGCATTTCACTCTTCGGGTATTTGGTGATCCTAGCACAATAGCTCGGGGTGTCTTTGATGTGGGAGTCGCACTCAGCCCCAAGACTGGAAGCGCATTACTGGACTGAATCCCAGGAGACAATCGTCCTTACGCTGTTGTTTGGTTGTCTCATCCTCATCATCATCATCATTATGAACTGTAAGAACCGCGTACTTGTCGTGCAATGGTTATAGCTGCCACAGTTTCGTCCATCGATGATTTGGGGAGGTGGGGTAGACAGGAGCACATTGGAAGCGAGAGCTGACATAATTGATGCGTAAATACAGGGTTGTCTTTGGACTCTTAAGTGGGGAGATTGGAAAGGGAGCTATGCATTGAAGGCAATTGCTTGGACGCACGAGCGCCATTGGGGGTGCGACTGGGCCATGTCTGACAATGTCTGTAACCATTGATGTGTCCCGTCTCGGGATCCCCATCCAGGGAGACGGCAATGACCAGCGCAACTGAGTTTGCTGGTAATGGCTTTCATACTTCGCTGCCAAGTCATTGTTTTACCTCCCCTAGCCCGTTGCCACCCTTCACTTGGTTGTGCGAAAGGAGGCCTTCGAGGAATTCAGTCGACTGGCATACGGAGCACGTGGCCAAGCCAGCACAACCTATAGAGTGTGATCAGTTCATCTAGCGTGGACGAGTTGTTTCTTCCGAAAATCATTCGACCTACTTCAGGATTGCTGATCCGGTGTTCGCACCAGACTTGGGCAATGCTCCGAAGACAGCGGTGGTCGAACACTGAAAGTCTTTTGACGTCCTCGGCGCGCAGCGGCCAGGTTTCTGATTCGCATAGTAATATGGGGCGCATCGCAGCATTGTACACTCGACCCTTGGCGGATAAGCCAATGTCACGCCTACGCTGGTGATGCCGGTTCACGAAAGCTGCTCTGATCTTCCCAATCCGGATGGAAATGTTATCTTTCGCGAGACCACCGTGACTGATACAGTTGCCTAGGTAGACATCCCAGGCTCATCCTCAAGCATGAGGTTAGGTCCTAAGCCCACCCAGTCTTGCAGCAGCACCTTACACTTTGCAGGTGTGAAGTGCATACCAAACCGTGAGGCAGTATTATTTAGATTATTTAATATTATTTGCGATACGACGGCATCAGATCCAAGAAGAGCTATACCGTCTGATTACTCGATATCTGTGAGCGGACGCTCACACTTATGTGTCCACCGATGTCTAGGTTGGTCTTCTGGTTCATTTTAGACCAATGCAGGTCGATGCGATAGTCCGTGTTTATGTATCGTATTAGCACACGCACCGCCAGGCTGCAGTGCCGATTCTGAGAAGGGTAGGTTTTGCCGAGGTCTGTCGTGACTGCTTCGATCAGCAAGAATAACGGATATAGTCATCATGGTGGGTTATATGAACGCGAAGGTTGAACGACTAAGCCCGGAAGAAGCACAGTTAAGTGGCAGATTTGAAGTCGGTGCTTGGCGTACGGATAATGGGTGGCAACTTCTTCAGTTGTGTGCTGAACATCGTCGGTTCCTGGCCAGCACGAACTTCCAGTACAAACGTCCACATCGAGTTACTTGGAGGCTACCAACCGCAAACCATAGACTCAGTTGAATCATGCGGCCAATCAGGTACCGATGGATAGCTTCAGTTAAAGATCGCCGTTCCTTCTGGGGTACGCAACTTGACTCCGATCATGTCATTATGCGATCCTGGGTTATCACTTCGCTTTCCGTCAGCATTACGCGTGCCGTCGCAGAGTAACTCCGTTCACCAACTTCGACGAGTTTCAGTAGCTCAATGGTATCGAGCTGACCTGGCTGGAAAGCTACTGGAAACGTACAGTCATGCTGATGAAGAAGTTTGGAGAATGAAGGTTGAATGGAGACGAGTTAGAGAAGGTATGCTCTCAGGTTTTAGTGCAGATCTTATTACTGCCAGCTAGCGACAATGATGGTGCACGCGGGAACCTCAAATGCCGAATAATCAAGAGCTTGAGGATTGACAGAGAACACTGGTGGATTACGAAAGCCTATGAGAAAGAGAAGGCTTTCGCTACAGGCAACAACCGCGTCCTATTTCAGCTGATTCGATCATCTGACCGAAAGGACACAGGTGTCAGTGAAACAATCTGCGAACAGCGGCGATTCACTTGCAAAATCGTCGTCTTGAGTGATGGGCTAAACGTTTTGAAGAACAGGCCTCGTTCAACACAACCTTTGGAATAACCCAACGAACCTGAATTGAAAATCGACGCTAGCCCGCGGTCAACAACAGAAACCCAATGTGATATATCATCCCACCAACGCGACAAAGTACCTGGTCCGGATGGTCTGCATCCCGCACTCTTCAAAGAGGGTGGTGAAGCCCTTGTGATCAGTTTGAAGATCCAACTGCAGAAGATTGGAGACAAAAGCAGAATGCCAGTGCAATGGAGCGCCCCGACAATGATTCCAGCCTTCAAAAAGGCTCAGGAACGTCATGCGAAGACCACCGTGGTATCAGGCTGGTATCCATCGCATTCAGGTTGCCCTCTGGCATTATTCCTCCCAGGTCGATGGATTATCGGGAGACAAACTTGTGAGAATCAAGTTGGGTTTTGTCCTGGCTGAGGACGCGTCGATCATATCTTTACCTGGAGGCAAGTTCTTGCACAGCGCCACTCTTCCAAGCGCCCCGCGTTGGTCGTCTTCCTTGGTCTGAGGGTTGCTCCTGACTCTGTCGGTCGTCAGAAACTTCAGCGGTATCTGGTGATCAAAGGTGACTCTTCTAAATCTACATTCCGTATGGGGGCATTGTATGCGAACTCCTGTAGGCGCGTACAAGGGTACGACAAGCTTTTGCCTGTGTTCACTACGTCCAGTAATGTAAAACAAGGCTACCTTTTCTCACCGTTCATCTTCAACTTTGTTATTGATGTGCCGGTTGAAATTTCTGTGTCTGCCTCTGAAACCTCGGGGATTGAAATGCTCCTGGTTCAGATCCTTCGAACGTGCAAATCATTTTAAATAACCCAAGTGATTCTGCCACATGGTTTGGTATGCGCTTCACACCTGCAAAATGTGAAGTGCTGCTATAAGACTGGGTGGAATCAAACACAAACTTCATGCTTGCAGACGAGCTAATCAAATTGGTAGATGAATTTGTTTACTTGGACAATTGCATAAGCTCCGGCTTATTGGCTGAAGACGTATCGGGTAGGCCAGGGCAGCGTTTGCTAACCTCCGACGCCCTTGATGCCGGCATGACATCAGTTTGTCTTTCAAGGCGGAGTATACACTGCCGCAGTTGATCCATACTGCTTTGTGGATTAGAAATGTGGAGGCGTAGAGGACGTACAAAATCTGTCAGTGTTTGATCATGATTGTCTCCGAGGCATCGGCTTGGTCTAGTGAGAACATCGGATTAGGGATGCTGAGGTCCGCCAGGTTGTTTTAGGAAAACGGAGCTCCTCCGCGATGTATGAGTTACTCACACTTCATAGGACATGCACTGCACATGCCAGAGGACCGTCCGAATAGCAGAGCTCTTTTTCCCCAGGTCTATGCTGAGTGGCAGCGACCAAGCGATGTACAGTATATGACCTGTCAACGAAGTATGAAAACACTAGTCAGTAAAATCATTCGGTGCGACAACTGCCGCCTCGTTGGATGGGGACCCCGGGACTGATCTCACCAATGGTTAATGGTACTGGCAGACATGGCTCCATCACGCAATCAGTGGCGCTCTTGCATCAAAGCTATCGCCCTCAATGCGTAGCTGTCCAGTTTCCTCGCACTACTTCGCTGTATCTCCCGCGCTTTCCCATTTTCCGGTGACCGAAAGTGTAGCAGCCTGAAGTAACGCACATCGTTTATTGCTGGTAAACTGAACTTGTTGAACCTACTGCGAGACACTGGCTTTTTCGACTTAACCATCTGATTTGACGATATCCGCATCGCCTCAGCCCCGCCGTTGACCGTATCCCTCTGGTTTCACACGTTTCGTTTATGTGGTCTATTTTTCACCTTTGTTTGTATATACCCGAACACTCACTGTCCATATAAGGTCAACGTAGCTAAATGAATCGCCACGTAGTTATGCATTCACGAAAACTCTACTTGTTCTGCATAGCCGTCTCCAGTTTCGGTAACTGGATTTCGCCGTCCTCTCTTGATCCATTTCGACTTTACGGACCGGTATTATGGTACACCTTTCTTGGATAAGTAGCCAATTATTGCTTACGTGTTTGACATGTTTGTCTCCTGCGCTGATGAATATAATTACTCGTGGTCTTCATGATTTCAGTCCTGACTTCCTACTCACAGGTCTCAACTTTATCCCAATGGTTGTGTCGATGTCCCATGCCACTTAGAAGTCATTGTCAGAATGGGCGTGTGTCCAATGCGTGGTTACTGACAGCTGGAAATGTTTCAACCGTCCACCCTCTGATTTTCCGTCCTGCATGGCTCGTTGAACTTTGTTTTCAAGCACCCGGCAATCAGTACTCTCATTTCTACCGTTTGATACATGTTGATGTAGCTTAGTCCTGATCGCCCGGAACTCGCTTTCGAATGTCTAGACGAGGTACAATTCAGAGGTGTTCGTTTACCCAACGGACCATAGGGTTAGTTGTAAACCGGTTTGCAATTATTCCGACTCCCGGAGGTTTGCCTACTATAACTTTTATGGCTGCGGTTGCCGAAGAATTATCTGGACAGTGAAACCACTCTCGTAAGCTCTCTTGGTGTTTCCGACCACGTTAACACCCACCAGGATGATGTAGTGGATGAGTGTCATTGGAGTCCTTTGCCACGATCATCTGAAGGATAACAAGGAACCAATCGTGCATTGAAGACGACAGTTTGATTAAGTGTCACCTGCCTGTTAAAAGGATTTTGATTTATAAGTGCGATGACAATTTATGCCCATCTATGCACGTGTGGTGATAGCTCTGAAGCAACTACTAGTATCTCTAGGTAATTTATTCAGGCACTTTCTGCCTTTTCTGTCACCATACGGCTGTTTCCTCTTTAGTTGGCCGTTTGAGCAACAGTAATAATAATTAATAAGAATATTCAAAATCAGATCCGCGTGCAAAATGTTTTCGGACTTCCTCAAATTTAGTTGACCTACGTGTGCTAGTCAGTTGAATGCCAGACCAAACCTGGAACAAACTGGCACCTAAGGCTTCTCATTTGGAAGTAGTTTCTTTGTTCGTTTTTATCTTACTCGGACTGATACGTGAAACCTGGAGATCGCCATCCGCCTATTTACCCCCCCCCCTTCCTTGGTTTGATCTGCCACAGATCGTACCCTGGGTTAGCCTCTTGCCATCGCACTCGTTGATGGGTGGTTTGGATACCACCTCGCTCGCTGTTTTCAACCTTAGATTATCCACTCTTTTTCACTGTCTCTTATTATTCCCTTACCCATGTAGTCTCGATGTGGAGGACGATCCTTTGGCGGTGCTACTAATGATCGACCACTACGCACTGCTCTCTAGACAATATGAATGGCTAATCGCATTGTATGAATGGTTAAACGTGAGTCGTTGGTCGCACTTTTCCGGTATTTTCAAATCTGGGGTCATAACATTGGGAGTTGGGGTTAATTTCTCAACAGGACACATGGTGCGACCAATGAAACATTACTCGGTCGCTTCTCAACATCCGGTTATTCGTCATCGACACCATTAGTGTTTGCGTCTACAGTGAAATGTTAGGGGAGAGTGAAAAATGATTTACACCGTCGACACCAGGATATCTCTTAGTTGCCTGTAGGGATTTTTGAACATCTCATTTTGCTCGCACCAAACTGAAGGCGGTATTTTTCTTGGTGGACGGCGGTTTGGCATGGCTATTATTACACACACCTGTACTGTATTCGACACCTGGGTATCCTTTCGTGTTCTAATATTTGTATGAAAGATGTTTTGTTAGCTAAGGAAGTTTGGGAATCTAGTTTTTGAGGTTCGCCTTGAGCCGCCTTTTCGTTGAGCCTACCTTTTTGGTTATGTTGGTTATTAACCAAGGTTCACTTCATGGAACACTTAGTTGTCGTCACTTAGTAATTGGCACAGTTTCACTTGTTTAAAGAAGTTTCTTATTTACAAACGCGAGATGACATGAAAGGACGGATTCTGATATCAGAATATCCAGCGTAAAAAATATAGACGGGGGAAACGCAACACAATAATTCCTCCATCAAACGGTAACTTGACACGCACAACACATCTTACTATCCGTCATTGAGAGTGATGGAGGTACAACCACATTCCACCACACTGGACTTTGAATTCTACTCGCTGTCCAGTTGGTGAACATCGATTACTTCTTCTGTATTAGTGAACCTAGATCTTGATGCCAGCCAAGCCCGTAGTAATCAAATGTTCCGAAAAGGAGCCACATGTCATTTGGAATTTCCATTCTCTCACTCCCAAGTCTCGTTTTTCATGTGCGCGAGTGATCGAAAAGCATTTGAACGCACAGACCACTGCTTCTAATTAGAGCAAAAGGCTCAGTAGTGAGTGGAGATAGCACTGTGAAGGCTTTGTGAACTCTCTGCGTTGCTGTACTTTCAGCTTATGAAGACTCAATAGTGGATTCCGGGACAATCTTGTTCCTCTGTCAGCACAACACTGGAGCTTAATAATCCTTATCCTCCATAGCTTACCTTCTCGGTTACTTTTATGCGTTATTTTGGTTGGTTGACATTTGATCATATATAGAACACTATGTGGAACAGATGGACGTCGCCTGAGAGAGTAAAGATTATCTCGTTTGCCACCGCGAATCATGTAGTCTCATACTTTTGCCGATACATTGTCCTATTCCTCTTTACATTCCAGCCTTCTCGTAATTTATGTCTACTGCCCAACTTTGCGCTTTCGGTAGCGCTTTCAGCGAAGTTCCTTCGTGATTCTAAAATTCAACCGTCTGGGATTCGAGATGCAGATTTGTTAGTAAGCCTTCTTGTTTTTCGTCTCGCCTTATTCCGTGTATCGTTGTGACGGCCATGTGGCAAGCGTGTCGTGCACTATTCATAAGGTCGCTGAAAACTCTTCCATGGTCAGTTTACAGGTTTGCCCCTTCTTGTGGCTCGTCAAAAAGGAGCGATTGGTGTGTCTCGTTAACACCACAAATGAGTGTATTTCGTTCAAAGTGGTTACGTCTCATTATCTTTCCTTTACAGAGATGTCTCTGGCTGTTTTGAAAGACCGCGTTTAAATATATGAATGAGTTTGGACGACCGAAAATATTACTCACTGCTTGCCAGTTTATGGTGCTTATCGATGATGTGGGTCCAGCTTTCGATCTGGGAATGCCGCTCGTTTTTATCTGGTCAGCAGGAAAACGGACACTGGGACACAGGGACTCACATTACCCAGTTATTGCAACTTTTTTTATTTGTTTGATGAAAATGCACTTAGCTACGAAATAATCAAGCACGTTAGTAGTATGAGGAGCTTTGGGAATTTCAATCCTTATGTCCCTATGGAAACGGCCATACTCAAGGTACCCAGGCCCTCCGAAACCATTGATTTGAACGCATCTGCGTATCTTTTTGGTACGACACGCTATTAGCGGGATCAACCCATCGTCCAGTAAAAGTGCAGCACACAATGACAGACAAGCCTTAGTCAGTCACTCCGGCAAAGAAGTGGCAATAGGCTTGCCACTGGGATCGGTTACGTGCTGCGTCTTTTAGAGTTTCTGACCGCGCACAAGGAGAATCATGACGTGTCTGATTATTGGCATTTAAACGGTTCACAGTTCCATGTTGACCGATTACTGTCAGGTTACCCAAACATAGACGAGGAGACGATTAGAGTCGTCAACTCAGGCTTTTGGCTCAATTCTGGCTCCAATTCAGCAGTAACTTGCGTGAAGTTACCAGAGTAGTCCAGTTTTCAAGGACCATGTCCCAACACATGTTCCTACCCTCGCGCTGAAGAGCCCGGAGGGAAAGCGGTACGTTGATGTCAGTTTTGGTCATACTATGGCTCATAAACACGGAAATGACAAACATATATCTTTTTGATGCAGCTCGACGGGCCAATGTTCGCATGACACGTGTGACGATGTTATAAATCGGTGGATTATTTCAATATCAAAATGGAAATTAGCTAAAAAGCATTACACATTCTAAGGTGGCTGTAATAACGGTATTTTCCTCGGCTTAGTTCTCGGTCTGAACCTCCCAAGCTAGCGTTCCCGTCAAAAACAACCACCAGAGGTGCACAAGGTATATTAACGCCCAAAACCAGGTCAAAAGCAGCGCGTCGTATATAAAGTGTATACCGCGATAACATTCTGGAAATTCTGACGCCTTCTGGATGCGTCGTTGGCAGCCGGCATTCGGCCGATACTGGGTCTTGATTGGCTTGATTGACTTCCGAACAAGCAAAGCTCGCCTTGATGCCGGACCGGCAAGCGGCCCGAATATTTGGCCAGTCTTGTGCGGGACAGGCTTCTCGGCCGTAGCAGCACCTAACGGTAAAGCGGTATCGGTGTGGAATTCCGCCCAACTGTGGTGCAGTGTCCAACGGAACGACAGTATGTGTGCTTGTGTTACCCCAGCTGTTGGTTGGGGGTGCGTGGACTAGTGTTATTGCAAACACAAAGATGGGTTAAACAGACCTATTGCTACTCATGAGCATCAGCTGTTTAGCTGTCTAGGTTGACGAGCATGCTTTCAGCAACCCATCTTTGTTCTTATTCTGAATGGGAATCTTCGGAATATCTTTGATAGGTTTAGTGGAACACGATACATAATTCTAAGATTAGTCTTTGTTTATTGCATGATCTATTTCGACTAAGGGGTTGGCGATAGCAGTGAAGTTGGCTTTGTTAGTTACCGTTGTGGTACGAGTCTACAAATGTTCTTTGTTTCTTGCGGACGAGTGCATCGTCGTACGACCCACATAGTCTGCGAAACACTCGCAAAAGTAAGAATAAATCACCAAAGATGATTTTTGACCTGGCACCTTGTCCTTGAGTTTCAAGCAGATCAGATGGAACCGTGTAGGATGATGTCCAGGTTTACAGCATAAGGCGTTCCAGCCAGGATACTTATGAGATGACGCCTTACACACAAAAAGTACCTCCTCTGAACGACAAGCACAGAAACTACTCCTTTGTGGATGCTAGGGGACACTCTGCCTTTGATGCAGATTGAAAAACAAGCTTTATAATTAACATACCCGAACGGCTAATATTGGGTAGACGACGCCTTGACCACCTAGAGTTGGAAATGCAGTCTGAGAGCCTATTTTTCAGTATCACCAAACCAACTCCTGCATCTATAGGCAATCTGGAATATTCCAAGTCCGAACTGGTTGACACTTGCTACCAGTACCTCTTAAGCCTCGTATTCCACTAAAATCCAACCACAAAAGGAGCATTTAGAAGCCCTGAGACGCCTTCGTAATAGTGACAGCATTCTCTTGACTCGATCTAACAAGAGAGCCTGGATTGATTCTGGTTGATAAGTTGCTTCCTGTTCTTTCTGATTCAATCAAGTTCCAAAGGACGGAAAACAGGCCAGATAGGACGATTCAAGTTGAAAAGCAGCCAAGTAATTTTTTAAAGGGGTCCAAATAGTGAGGAATCATCATTGCTAAGCAGTTTACTCACTCTGGGTCAAAACGTAGTCGTTTTTGCGCTAATCACACTTCCCAAAGGCTCACCTTCTCAGTCAGCCCTACGAAGATCACCGGACCAGCCAGAAGCAGGTTACTGCTCCGTCCGTGTTTCAACTTCCTGATGCGATCATATAAACGTTTTTTAATCTTGATGGTGAGTGAGTTCCACATCTAGCTGGAGATTCTGATCGAGTTTTTTCCCAAATCGAGCACCGAATCTTCAACAAGCGGGACGTTTGTGTCAATTTTTTAAAGTACCTTATAAAATTGCGGGGTGAATAACGTAGTTTCATAATTTTCGCACGATTTTTCCCACGAAAATGAGATTCGACCCAACCCGTGTAATCCACTCAGAAATATGGAACTGCGCCCTTTATGAAAAAAATGTTAGTAGTTTGGTAAGCTTTCTATAGCTAATACTTCAGCTCCGCAACAACAGTGTTCGGTGCGGAATGATTTGCTTTCATGATAAAGGCGCTTTATGATGTTAGCCATTATGAGGGAAGCCAATTGCTCGCTGTTTCCTCGTATAATTGGACACGAAAAAAAACTCTGGAAGAACTCACAATCTTTTTTTGTCTTTTATAACAGATACAAGACGCGTTGATACTATTTCCTGGATTCGTCACTCGCCTACTAAAACACACAAGCATAGGCAACGTGACTAACCTGGATCGTTCCGTCCTATTTGGAAGGGAAGTTCAACGGTAAATGAAGGGTTGTTGGGCTCTCTTTCCCCATAACGTGATGTCTTTCGACCATTCCGAAGTCCACAATGGTTATGTCCTGTCGGAGGGCCCATTGGTCACATTTATTCAACTCTTTATCACAGTGAGCTCGAGATGGCTCAGTGGTTAAGGCGCCAACTTACTGACCGGGAGGTCGTAGGTTCGAACCTGACCTCCACATCTCGACTACTCCTGTCTAGGCTTGGGCAACCTGCTAGTATCTTGGATTTCGTGTTTCCTTCCGGGTGCATGGCAGCTATGCACCGAAAGGCGCTACAGCTGGGCTCTTTATCACATAACTACATCTTTCAAGGCATGATGACGGTGCTGTTTACCCAACATACAACCTCAGACTGTTTTGTCAAGTAGTTGTTGAAGCCCCTTTGTGTGGTCAATTTGCTGCAGGTAGCATTATTCCTGTGATGTGCCCTCGTTAAGGTTAATTTGATGGCTTTTTGATATCACCTTGCTAGGTGTGAATCCGCCACGCCTTGGTTATGCCGGCAACCACACCTGCGACTAGCTCGTTGACTAGCTGATGCACTTTCATGCAGCCAAGCCTCACTGGAGTGGCGAATTCTCATTCACTACCCTAGCAGGCCCGTGAAGGTTTATGAGTCAGTTCTGACTAAGAATGAAGGAACACCAAACTTCATTGTCTCAATATGTTGACTGACCCATCGATGTGCAGTAGTCATCTTAAAGACTGTTGGCTTGACCGCTGTCCCCGTACAGCTGGTGAATTCGCCTTACAAGACACGACGCCTGACCGGGCATTGTCTCAGACACCTAACTATGCCCGGGTAATTAGGTCGATTCACCGAACTAATCATCACCTTGGAGGATCTGGTAACCACCGAGATTAAGATTTCATTTCTAATCGTGGTTGGTTGCTGTTGGTTATTTATACTATACAAGTGGCCTAATAAGATTGACTCCTATTGAGCACAACTCATTTTCCTGGCCTGCTTCACTAACTGTGAAAGCGTCAGTGGTGAGCGTTTGGTCCCAAACACGGCAACCACGATTGATGGTGAAACTCTCCGTTGACTGCTTCCATGTGCGTCCAACCGGTGAGTTTCAGTAAGGGTAAAGGGCTTTGCGTGAAAGCCTTTCATGCATTGACTCCAAGTTTATCTACGAAAGCCTTTGCTGATGTCCACCGTTCTATTCAATCCTCCGTTTTAAACCTACTCTCGCCTGGTGTATGAACTGTCTGTTAGTTGGAGCATCATAACGGTGTAGCAAAACAAGAAAAAGTAAAATCTCGGCAGAATAACTTGAATTCCGTCATTTCGTTTACTGTCAGTTGGCCACTTACATTCATACTCAAGGTTGATCGGCCTGCAACGTGACCATATTAGTTGGATAAATCATGACAGGTTGGGGATGACGAACGGACAAAGGTTACTTGGGAAGCACGGTTGACCCTCGAAGAAAGTGAAAACCTGTCGTAGCACTGGCCATTCTCACTAAGATAGGGCGAGACCAGTCACAAAGTCTAGTTGTTTGCAAGAGTACCTGAGAGCCTGACTGCGCGCAGTCTGTGTACAGGGCCTAAAGAACTTTCGCCATCGCAAATCCACGACAGTCGTCGTGTGCTTCAAGTTGTCAGATATGTGAACACAAACTTTGTGGCTAGTTTCGCCTCAGTTTGACCGTTCCTATGATATGAGCTAACCGTGTCTCCGAGGTGACAGTCCCCTTTTATGCCGCTTGCTGTTGCCCAGTTGGTGTAATCACCTATCCCGAACTCGTGTTAACTGTCTTATGAGTTTGACTTTGAATATGAATGTGTGTAGGTAGCTGGCTTAAAATACGTAAACCAACTATGTTCCCGCCGTTTCACTGAGATGTTGCTTTATTTAGCTTTGGTTAAACTTTTGAGAGGGGCCATTGTGCTCCTAGCACTCTAGGCTTCAAAGAGTGCGATTTACTCATTTCTTTCTTTCTCAACTCTTCCACTGCGATCGGTAGTGAACCGGAAAGTCTTGGCCGTTTGTTGGACTTGTATGTGGCTCGTACTCATCATCTGTGGACATCCCCAGACGTTCAGACTTGGCTGGAATCTAACGTGGAGACTGTGCTCATTCTGGTAGAGCCCGAAAAATGCCCACAACTCTCCACACAACCTCACAGGCCAACAGATTCTCGGCTCATGGAATACGCTAAAAGGTACGCCTCTGAATCCCCTCATATGTGCCTATCTGGGAACGATCCATTTTCTCTGTATAATTTCCCTGCTTGTATGTGTCTCCGTATGTCAGATTATGGCATTTGTGTGTGTAGTGGGAAACTGGGGTACAGTTATGCAGGTATCACCGGCGAATCTGCTACTTCAGTCCTTGGGTATTGATTCTCGAGCTTTTCAACTTATTGTTACTCTTAGCTCCCCGTGAATGACACCATACTCTCCCATTTCATACGCATTATGTAGATAGTAGAACCAGAACAGTGCAAACAAAGCATTACCCTATATGGTTTTGTAAACTAGCTCTTTAAGAAAGACACTCTAATGAGACCACTCTCCTGGGGAGCACAAAGCGTTCCCGGCAAAGATGATTTAATTTACAGTCTTACTGAAGGGTGACCACTTTCAGAAAAAGCTAACTAGCCGGTTCTTCCTTATGACCTGCTTTGAGACGCTGCTGTATAAAAAATAATTAGCCCCTTCGGTAGGTTGAGTAGCACTTTATAAATATCAGGTTAATGGATGAGAAACTGGTGTTTCGGAATAGGTCAACAAAGTCTTCGTTTGCCAGACAGAGCAGGTGGCGTGTTGTCAAGGCGCATCAAAATTAACTAACTGTTTTCTGATATGGTCGTTGGTTGGTTCGCTGAGCTGGGCAATTTGATTGCAAACGTTTCATCACCAATCGAGGTGACATCATCAGTGCGTTGTTGGGGAGCGTGATGGAGCGTAGCGATGGGTCGGTGGTTGTTTTCTGATAGTTTTCACCAAACCGAGAGACAGTGCGGTTATCAACTATGGTCTTAAAAAGGCCCATCGTGAGCCGCGAATCTACCTAACAAACTGTTATGTATGCTGCTGTGGTACTGGACTGTTCCGTCGACTAATGTGCTGCTGACTCTCCAGCCCACCAGGCAACGGACTGAGAGAACCAAGATCGACCAGGTCAGTAGCCGCCTCAATGAGCAAGTGACAAGGGTTGGCACGACTTGCATCGTGTGAACAAAACACCACAACCAACAATGCATACTGGACGAGGTCATCTGCTATCGGCTGATGTCAACAAAGGTGATTACATACACACACACACACACACACAAACTGTTCACACGTGGAGCCTGTGCGTTTAACCGAATTTTACACAAATCAGAATTGCATATTAGGGGATAGATATAGTTGCAGAAGCCAAACTGCGAAACAGGTATTTTGGTGACCTCACGACTGGGCTCAAACTACGTTTGCTTACATACATTTAAGAAGCTCTATCCGCAGACCTACGTAGCAAGCAAACATGCCTATGTACTGGGTGTTGCTAAGTTTTCACCAACATCCAGAATAGCAGACACATATCCGTCGCCCCTCGTGCTAACTTCGTTCTATTTCCACTGCGGGATGCCACTGTCCTCCATGAAAATAGCTGCCCTAGAGCGATACTTCTACTCTTTTTGAAACCTAACTTCCGAGGCTTATGTCTAGTAGCCCCGTGGACTCAAAACTACGTGCTAAGATTGGTTAGTTACTCATTTTTCTGTTTTATGCGCCCTTCGACCACTGACATCTATCTCCCGGTTGATGCTGCAACATATCCTATTCTTGTCGTCTTTTTCAGGCGCAAGACTTGCTATCCTTCGCTCCCACTGAACGTGCTGCGTCATTTGTTACTGGCTGAGTTACCGGAGGCGCCACCTATCATACCACCAGTGAGTTTTCCATATTTACTTATACCTGTCTGTTCAGTTGCTGACTGTTTTTAAGGCTGTGTTGTCCGAGTAACACAAGGACAGCTGTCATCAGGTCGATGGTTGATTTATGTTCAATCTAATAGAACTCTATGAGCAGGTCTTGCAGCGTGCCTTTTTAAGATCAATTCGACAACTGACAACTTTGATACAACAACTACTGTATGACAAGTACGCGGTTCTTACAGCTGATAACGCTGATGGTGATGACTGCACTGGTAGTCTATAAACTCAGTCATGGATGATAGGATAGGATTACGTTTGTAAGAAGCAACAGTGGCTACGTATAATTCTTCTTTGGGTCAAGGGTTTGTAGCTAGGACTAATCGCAGATAATGCTTCCATAATCGTTCGTTCCGGAAAATACTTTATTTATTTTGTCTACATCCTGTAAGCAAACTCAGCTATCACTTCTGTTTATCATCTTAAACCTTGAAACTACAGTACATTAGGGCGCATTATGGTCGTCAAGCTCCCCACACTGAGACGAATGGAGTAAAAGGATTTGGCGCCAGTGTCGTCGACAACATTTCCCCATTTAGCGCTTATTTTATACATCTCTTTGTCACGTACGTATTTCAAATGACGATCTAATCATTTAGAACTCCTGTAAGTCGAACAGTGGCACCTCCAAGGGCGAATTCATGGAGTGCCTACTATGAAGTTCCACACGATTCCTCCTATACAGCTCACATTCAACACCAAATAACCTCTGTTACAGAAAGGTAAACTCCTAGGTAAGCTTGTTCACAACGGCTTTGGTTCCAACTGAAGCTCACCAGTTCATTCAAGTCATTCTGCAAAAATAGCTCGGTACAATGCGGCTATGTTATCACTACGTATCCGCAAGATATGATTGTTTCGTGAATTCAATTATTAAGGCCTTACTCTGACGTACATCGAGTCTCTGTGAACTTGTGTCCGTCCTTGGGACAGACTGCTTATTGAACGACTTCGTACGGTTGAACTTGTCAACAGAAGAGACTTGAAGCAGCATTCAAGACCCGTGCATAGGAAGTAAGGAGGAGATCCGACTTTTACAGTTCTGAAAGAAATTGTGCCCACACATTTTGAATCAGGGTACTCAGCTTTCTTGATATTAAATAAATTGAATGGGCATATTTTCTCTTTCCGGAAGAGCATGCAGTGAAGCGACTGACTAGCTCACAACTTTTCAGCCTCTGGAAAATTTACTCTTAAATCGAGGTATCCCACGTGTTACTGGAATCAACCTGGAGATGACCGTGAATGGTAAACTCGTTAAAACAACTTGGCAAACCGTGGCACTCGGGAAACCCGTATTTCCATAGATATTGCCTTCGGACTGCCATCAGCCATCGGCGATTTATCTAAACAGCTAGTTTTCATGCACACGCTGTTGGAGCACTGGGAAAAAGGTGTCTACGAAACCGAAGACTCACGGCAATTCCTGTGGATGGAAGAGATAAAACCACATGATCCAAATCTCCGCAGGCGAGGCAACATGCCGTCAATACTTACACAGCAATTGACCAACATAGTAAGCGTCGCCAGCTACGAAGAACATGGCCTGTGGTTTTTCGCGTCCCATGTAAACGGGCCGTTTAGATGCTGTGGTGTGAGGCCGGTGGGCGTGCCTACAAAAGTTGCTGAGTTTGGGGCCCAGCGTGTTAGCTCTGTAGGTCGTATACAGCGGTGCGGAGCAAAACGCAAGTGGGCGAACACCATTGTGATATGTCCGTCATAGGTTTGTTATCTACACTGTAGAAACACTTGAGGATGACCTCCATGGATTCAACAGAAAGTCATGAGCTGAGGCCCAGTAAGCCAGGTATTACATGTAGCCACTATTTACACGAGACATAATCCAAATGGGAATGGTAACTACTAAATGCATATAATGGCACATCAAAATAGGAAATAATTTCTTTACCACTCTAGCCATTTTGGTATTTTCAAGCGAATTGCCGAGGTGCCGACCATGTTTCCCGGAAGTTGAACACGTACCTAGTACACTATTTAAGTGTTTGTTTACCAATGAACACTTGTCTCACACGGGGTTATGCATGCGTGTACTTTGCTCTTCGCTCTCGGCGCTATGAAGTTCCGTTTCAGTCAAGGCGATGACATCCTGATAGTTTAGTCAGAAAAGTGACATTCCTAATTAATCAATTATATGACTTCTCCCTTTTTTTCGCACAGCACCTGCAAGCCACACAAATCTACGGTTTCGACCCACTACCTCCCAGGGATTCTGTCGATATTTACTCTCCGGAAGAAGAAAAGTTTGTTCCTTGCTATTGTTCTTGCTAACGCGAGAATAGCTCTTTAATGATGTTCTTCTCCTTTGTTCATTACACAGTACTAATAATAGCAAACGTTCACCTTTCGGTGCCGGGCTGCCATACAACCCAAAAGAAGCGCGAGGGCTCAAGTACTGCAAGGTTGCCCAAGCGTAGACAGGAACAGTCGACATGTCCGGGTTGGGTTCGAACCACGAACCCTCCGGTCAGTTAGTTCGAATCCTAACAATTGCGCCACCTCGAGCTGCTTTCACATACTAATTAAATAAGTCTTGGTCTGCAGTGCAGATGAGTTTAACATTGTAGCCGCGTGCGTAATCGCCTTTCGTAATCTTATCCTGCATGTGCGGATTAGATCTCTTCGCCCAAGAGCAGTTTTGCGAAATGCATAGTCCACAAATGCCACTGTGGCTGAGGCAGTTCAGTGCGATCCACCCGGTACCCTGTGCATCAATCTCTTCATCAAGGCCACGGGTTAACCTATATAAACCCTTCAAATAATTATAGTAGTAAACATAGTGACGTTTGATTTTCTCACATTTGGTTCTATTAGGTACATGTAGTCTTAACGTTTTGTTGGTGATCCCGTGAAAATAGTAAAAAGTCGTCGTGAAATTGCAGCTAACAACAGCAACATTTCCATTTTCGTGGGTCTTCATTGATGCGTTCTCAAAGAGCTGGAGATTCATTACCAAATTATTTGTTCCGATTGATATTTCTGGCTCTAATATGTTTTACTTTTGGAATTGCCCTTGTTCATATTGGAATGTAAACTTTGCCGCCGCCCTAATTGTAAGTTCCGGTTGTCGCATGATATTGGCGGAAATCTTTGTGATTTCTTCACTCCTCCACTAATTGGTTCAGTCAAGATCATTTGGATTTCACTCCTGGGCGTAGTATTTCATATACATCTAGTCTGCCGATAGCGGGGGGGGGGTTGTTCAACCGAACTGGCGGATGTTCGAACAGGAGTTGGTGATCTACCTAAATTCTGCAGAAGCTTTCAGTCGTGTGACCCCGTTCTCAGTCGAACCTTCGCGCATACGGCATGTGTGGATCGTTGTTAGCATGGATCTCAGGGCGGGTTCGATTAAACCAACCGAAGTGGAGCGTGGTGTGCAACGGGATTCGACCCTCGGTTTCGGTTATTTATTTCCACTAACGACTTAGTCTGCACATCAACATATAACCCTCTACTGTTTACCGTTAGTTCCACCACTTTTTTGGGCAGATATTGATGATGTTTATGACTGATCGGTGTGTCCGGGTGAGAAGTTCTATAGTTATGTCATCAGGCCCCTTGTAGCTGCTCCATAGTAAGTAAGTTTCCAAGATCCTCGACTTTGTTTTCCATATATAGGAAGCCTAAGCAATTCCTTCCAGTTCGCATAGGCTTCTGCCACGGGGAATCTTCTTCTTGGACCTCTTCACCCAGCGTTTTGGAGATTTGAGCCTGTAACTTTCTCTGGGCTTGTAACCGCAATAGTTCGTCCTAAACAAGTATTCAGACTTGGCAGTCCTGACCAACAGGTGATCAGGAGACATCAGGCTCCTTGTGTTTATTAGCCAATAGTGTTACGAGCTTGTAAAGCCCACTTGTAGTGCTGCGTTTTGCGCTGCTGTTTGAGTGTTGTCATCCCGAGTCATATCAGTACCATAGGATATCCAACCGGGATTTCTCAGCAAGCTATCGGGTTAGGTGTGAATGTTGTCTCTGACATAATCTGTGTTGTAATTGGTCGATGCTGAGACAAATATGAAGAGTCATGTTCGGGTGTGTTCTCTGTAGAAGACTGATATTCTGACCATACGTAATTCACTGCCAACCAATCTGCACTCGTATCTTTAAAACTTCTGGCTTCCGGTAGCATCCTAAGACAGGGTGGTGGTTTAAAAACAGCAGTGAATGGGACGTAGTAACTGAGGCCAAACGAATGGGTTTTCGACAATCAACAGGGATGGTATCTAGTGTGAACTAACAGTATGGTCCAAGACAATCTGGTATCTGGATTTACAAAAGTAAAGAGGCCAGTTATTAAGTACAGGAGCTCGACCTTGGTAATGTAGTCCCCACCGCGTTTCATCCCGGTCGGGAACTATCAGGTGAACGCAAAAGTATCCATTCAAAATTAGACTTTTTTTGTTTTGAATTTCCTAACGTTCCAATGATCATATCCTTATTTAGCGCGAAATTACTGGGCGGAAGGCCCGCGGTTCGAACTTAATCGTTGCATCTAATCTGCTCCTGTCTAGGCTTGAGCGGCCTGACAGTATCTCATCTTTCGTGCTTTCTTCGAGTAGCTAGGCAGCAAAAGGGTTTTACTACTGAATGTTTATTTTTTATTTATGTTTCTGGTCTTAAAATTCGATCACAGACTAGAGCAGTTTAACTTCTCTTCCAAAAGCCACTGTTTTGAAGTTCGTGGGCGCAGTCTGATACCTGAGTTATCCCCAACTGTTTGGAGATTTTTTGGTGCTGTATTCTTCAGAGGTAAGCATTCCAATGCGTGAAAGTGCTCGTGGTTCTTCATTTGGAGCCATTTATCGAAAAGAATCATCTTTCGGATCCGACTTATCCGGCCATTTTTTTCAATCACCCCTTCCTATTCAATTTAGACGACTGCGGAGAGCTCAATCAGACGGAACCTTTCTTTCTACCTTCCTGTCTTCATTGCTACCAAGTTATCCGGTCCAGCGAGCTTTGATCGAGATGGGTGTTGCAGATGGACCGAACGACACCGCAGGAACTTCCCTGACCACGCATCTAACCTCAGTCGCTGAACGGTTGACGGCCGCTCTCCGACATGTTCTCGATTTCCACCGCGAAACCGCAGCTGATGACGCTGCACCCCAGGATCCAGTGGCAAATCAACAGTGATTTTGTTATTTCTAGCCTGGTCTTACAACTTCGTTATCGTACATTCGTGGCACCACCTTATTTGGTTTCGAGCGCATTATGGTGCTTTGTATAGAGAATGTTTCTTAATCGGCTGTGTGTGGAACAATAATGCAATTATCACAATGCCGGACACTGTCTTTGTCTTTCAGTTTTAACAATTCAACATTTGGTTATCATTTCGCAATTTCTGCTAATTTGAGGGCTTGGTTCATTCGACACTTCCAAGGCTTAGGATTTGCGTGCTTGTGGTGGGAAAAATCGGCTACATTTGAAGTCATATTCTCTGAAATACATACTTGAACAGCCTGCGCGTTCAAACGAAATTAGAGTCAGAATCTGTTAACTCCACCAAAGGCCAATTCCGTATTTATGGGCCTTTAAATAGTGGTCCTTAAAGCGTATCTTTGTTTACCCACTGGTCGTTTTAACTTAGGTAGTGGACGCTCAGTTATCATGGTGCCTTGCAGTACTTTCCCCGTTAAGGTCAAACTGTAGCCGCGCTTAACAGGTACATTCACAATCGAGCGCGAAAGTTTATCCCACGTGCAGTGTTTCTTTGACCTAGAACCCCTGACTTGCTCCAAGGCTGAAGGGAGTCTAGGTGAAGAAACTGCTCCATTTAAATGTCTCATCCCGAATGCTGCGTTCCTTTCATGGCAACCAGCTCACGGAAGCCTCCACAGCTGCCCACCTGGGTAGCTTCAAACATGCTCTATTTGCGTATGTTGATTTGTCCAACCTTTTCATGGTCCATGATACCACGTCTTTCCTGTCGTCCGCAACCAACCCATTGTTACCCCGGACTCATGGTGCTGTCTAGTGGATAACGGGTCGTATGTACTCCAGCTTAGCCGTAAAAAGATAGCGACCGTCTGCATCAAGTCTAGCAGCAGCTTGACGAAGCTGTACGGCTTGAATACCGGTCGGCGACACTAGGATTGAATCGCGGTCCTTTCTCATGTGTCCGGCTAGGAAAGTGCACGAGTTTGTGGGCATGATGTAGGATGTGACGTTTCCTCCCATCCAAGCTAGCCTGATGTTTATGGCCGGTATTGATCCACCGGCCTCGGCATCCGTGCGAAACGTCTCCGGGTTAGCTGCTGGATCGTCGTGTTTGTTTCTGTTATTTCAGCCTGGGTCTGTGGCCCTCGGTTTCAGCTGATGTAGATAAGCATTGGCACTCATTGGTTGAATGTCGACACAATTTTACTATGTGCAGGTTCGGTTGCCTGACTAACTTCACAAGGTAACTCATATAAAAGTGATGAAGATAAGGATGAGTGAGGTTGAAAACGAGGATCATAACATGATCTCCATGACCGATCTGAGCTCACTCGGTACATCGAATATGGCCTTCATCTTGTCGTCGACCATATGAGGACCGATTTATGGTGACTTACTAAGCTAACGAACGGACAGAGTTCGCTTCAATCTTTACTTTTACTCCACTCATTTGGGGTCTTTTCAACACAATACTCAAAGTATGTTAGTGTTCTGTCACGATCCGTCGGGATATATGTAAGATCAAGATGGGCACAAGCAGTTGTTAAACCTTTTAACTAACCGATGATCTGCCGGAATTGAGTTTACACCAAACGGCCCGTATCACCAGCGGAGAGGGCGATGTATAAACCACGACAACCCAACTAACGGTCTGACAAGGAAGTCTGTCTTGAACCAGAGTTGGCGAGATAACGCGAGAATTAACCAATGAGAAGGAGGCAGAAAGCCCGAGACGTTATTCGGTCGCATGTGTCTGGCTAGGCGCAGGCGCCTACGCGAATGCGTATGTATGGGACAGAAACATCAAAATTCCAACAAGACTGGTTCAACACTAGATGTAGTCAGCTGTGCAGTCCCATCCTGAGTTCGTCGTATTCAGCAGAAACACGCTGCAGTGGGAGAGTTTGCCAAAACATGCTTGGACTAGAAAGATGATCATCCGCAACTCTCAAGGCAAACGCAAATGTCCGCACCTGTCCAGCTCATAAGCTTAGCAGCTTTCAGCATCGTTGCAGTGACAAACCTCATTACACTTTCAGAGGACGATGCGATTGTTCTCACATCGCAGGGAGATCCAAGCCAGCTACTCCCTCAATTATCCGCGGGTGTGCTTCGTGTTCTCCGGTTTGACACCGGCATCCACCCGTCTTATCGAAATACACGATACCCTCACGTTTAAGAACTGGCCGACAAAGTACATAGTGATAATGAATCTTAACGGAATTCGCATCCAAGGTTGAATTTTACTGTTTGGTTACTTTTTAAAGCAAACACTGCGTGGATTTCTGCCGCCGATTCACACTCGGAGGGGTTTTGTGCTTTAACTCAAGTTGGTCGGCTTCCAACACGCCTAGGAGTTATTCCTGTTAAGCCTGACACTCCAGCAGGAAGGGTGACAACGTATGCGTTTTTAGGTATAGGGTCCGACGTAACATAAGTAAAGCGGGACCTTACGGTAAAAAAACGGGGTCAGGCTGCTACCCACCTCTATGGCCGTTGATGCACTGGGTGTTTCCATGGGATGCACCTCTGACATCAGGCTTTTATCAATGGATGAAAGTCATTCGAAAGATATTGACGGGGCATTAGTCGTTGACGGCTTACCCGTGCGAGCTGTCCCATCTATAAAAGAAGTGGTTAGCTCGTGGCCGCACCTTGACGAAGTCACTCTTGACAAATTGGCTGAAGATGAGGTAGGAATCCTTCTCGGATGTGACGTATTCAACGGGCACTGGGTATTCGGCATTAGGGAGCTGAAAACAACTATTTGCTGTAAACACCTTAATTGGTTGGATACTTCTTGGTCCGATAGGAATTGGAGTGAGGCAGAAGGTCGTCAGTTATCTTACGACCGGGTATAGTCAGGTCACCCATTAACCTGTTCATCGGCTCCACACTTCGGAACCCACAGACAGTTGAACATCCAACACTAGTCTCTCCTTAAAAGACTAAAAAGCATTTTTGATAGTAGTGACTGGTGTGGTGTGGGTAAATGGTTCAGGTTATGCTATCTCAAATTTCGGCTCAATGGACCGTAACCCATATGTTGATGACTGCTTAAAGTCGTTGCCGGACTCCGTAACGGCCAAGTTCTTTGTTAACGAGGTAAGTGCTTTGCTCTCAATCATTCGTGATGTGTCGTGCCCTGCGCAATGGGGACACGTAATGTCGGAGAACAATCCAACCGACGTTGCCTCTCGAGGGACATACAACCTCAGTCCACTGCGTGGATGGTTAAGTGGACCAAGATTTTTGCTAGACCTAGGTAGTAATTGGGCCCCAAGGCATCGATCGACGCAGCCCGAAAGGATCGAGTTGAAGAGTTTTGTAGCACATATCAGCCAACTCGAGTGAAATGATGGCGTGTGCCTACTAATAGCTAGGTTCTCCTGTTAGATGAAGCCGCGGAAGGTTGTGGCTCGGTCACTGCGTTGCAACCAATATCTACTGCCTAATGCAGGTAGGGTGAGGAAAGAGGCCCTACTGTCTGGTGGAGACGTGCCTCGTGAAAATGGCCTCCATTGGTAGCAGATGGTTGTGAGGCGAGCTCAGATGGCTTAGTAAGAACACTGCGTGTTAGAACGGCAGGTGGCATTCTTGAGACGGATATTGGAAAGGTGGGTTTACTGGAGAGACGCTATTGGGCTTGTACTCCATCGACGCCGGCACTTGTGGCAGGAGTGGACTCGGACCATTCATGTCGGTGGCTGATGGGGTACCCTAGGGAGGAGCTGAGCATAAGTAGAGTGCAAGAACCGGAGCGTCTGTTGAGTTAACGTGGAGAATTAGGAAGGCGGTGTCTCGTCCAATACCTTGACATTTGAAATTATCCACGTTTCCTCCATCACTATTTGTAACCCCCGATCCACTTTTGTGTTTATTGCATGCGTACAAACCGGCGTTTGTTTGTCCCTGCCACTTCACTCATTTGACCTTGAGGTCATTCAGCCATTTTGTGGCCGACTTTATGCACGTGTGACTGTCTCACGAGGGTGACTGTATGCTCCTTTGGTTCGTCCTTTTATGGTCCAGGTGGACCATTTGTTGTGGACGAATTTGTGAAGTGATATCTTACAATAATAGCACCGCACAGAAAGCCAGCTCCGACTTTGTTTTGCCTTCCCGGAAGTTCTGGTGTTACGCATCACTGGAAGATACCGTTTGTCGTTACAACTCCAAACGACATTCCTTTCGCTGCAGGAGAACACTTCATCTCAGTTTGTTTTTTAGATTATTCAGCATGTTTATACTGCTTGAAAACGTTTCCCTTTTTTGACCGTCCGCAGCCACGTCGGAGAATTTTAGCAGCTGTAAGTCAGTAGCCCAAAAGTGAACTTTTTTGGCGTAGACCTGTAGGTTGGATAAACGGAGAATTTTTCTTCCCTTCAGAACGATCCACGCACCGTTCTGAAGACGCCCTGTTGGTGATGCATGAGTCCGAAGGTAGGCGGGACGTACATCAATCTTGTACTAAAAGCAGGTTTTCTGCAGCAGACCTGGGAACCCCATAATAAAGTAACGAATGTGAACATTCAAATAGACGCTGAAGGAGCACTAACCTGCAAGAACTTGCATAACCATCTACGGTTCATTCGCGTAATCTCCTCTTTCTTTAGTCATCCCTTATGTGCTGGTGTATATTGTGACAAAAGCAAGCCAAAGGATGTTCACCAGTTTACGTCCAACTTGGTCACTGAGTTGAAGGACTTCTTAGGGGACGAATTTACCAGATTTCACCAAACCACCACCATCGTCTTTTGCGCATGGTTTACCACGGTCCTGTCAGAGCCTTCCTAAAGCAAATTAAGGGGCGCACGGCATATTGTGGCTGTGAATATTGTACTCAAAAGGGTGTCTACCTTATCACACCAGTATCGTTTCCGTCCTCAACATCTCCTTTACGAAATGACTTAGGTTTCCGGACTGGAAAGCTAAAAAGCAACACATAAGCCTCTCTCCGTTGAAGGAACTGATTTCTCCGCATGTGGCGGGTTTTCACTTGATTGCATAGTGTGTTGGATGGATGCGAAGATTCCTCCGTTTACTCCGGACTGCGCTATTTGGACACAAATCTAGGCTATCTATGTAGTCATGGTACCCACTGAATCATGCCACTGGAGATGCTTTTTTCGTGGATTTTTCTCGTAAATGCGGAGGTGTGGTGGGATTTCAGCGGTGGATGCCGCAGTGATATATAGTGTGTAGGTTGAAGTACCCCGCGGGCATCTAATTTCTCCCCGAAGCCACAATACGGAGCCCTTAAAGGCGTGTATGACCCGAAACTTCACAGCTTTTCTCAGGTTCGCTTCATATACCGTGTACTTTGGTTTACCTAGGCTAACACAATATAACAAGCCCTGGCCGATCTCACTCTCAAAGAGCTAATTAGAACCTGTCTTAATCTAGTTACCTCTTAGAAAAGTTCAAGTGGAATTACTCATTGCTGCATAAGCTGTGCATGAAGTTAGGTGCTTTGGTTCTCCTAAACAGTTCGGAACCCAACGATGAGCCCCTTCTGTCCTTGTCACCACAGGGTGAACTGGACAGTTTCGGGGAATTGGCCCGATGTATCCTGGTGTATACGTTTGGTAAGGTGTGCTCTGAGTCCCGATAACTGACTTCGCAAAGTTCTGAAGTGACTCGCGGTGTGTGCCATCGATGTTTAAAGGTATATAACGAAAACAGGCTCATTGGCCCCGAGACTCGACGTGCCTCCAAATTGGCAAGAAACAGATAGGAGTGCAGCCTTTGTTTCAACCAGGCTGCCGCAAGGCCTTGTTTGCGAATATTTAATTGCTGTTGGATACCCTCAAAATTTGAACAAACGGTTTGATGAGCCTTAAAGGATAACAAGGTTTACTTATTTTCATTACAGATGCATCAACGGGGGTTCCCGGGATAAAATTCCGACAGCTAAAGGAATCGTTCACTGTCGGCTAGAAAACTAACGACGAAGGCTTCGAAAACGGTTGTAAAGGTAACCGCGCGGGACTGACTAAAGTTATCCTGTAAAATCCAATACTTCGTATTTAAATGCCCGAACTTCAAATCTCTTATTTTTATCCAAGCAGGGCACATGCTGTGACAAGGCGTGTTGCTACCTGGGTCAGCACCCCACTGGAGCAAATTGCTTGGGTAAACGATAATCTTATTTAGGGGGAGCAATAAAATGCTTGCAGTGGGCTAAATTTGAGCACCGGACGATCGTCTATAAATGCGGAGTGGGTGCGGAAATGCGGGGACTGAGGGCGGCTATTTTCGCACCGGTTTGAGACTGGGGCAGAACCTTTTTATTTCTGCAGCCCCGGTGTGCAGAAATGCAGGGAATCAGATGCAGACCTGCTGCGGGTATTTCTGCACCGTCGCTAACGGGGAATATAGCCACCTGCTTATTTGAGAAAGCGCCGATAATATACATGATAGCGCTTCCTAGCAATTCCATGCGCTGGCAGCTAACGACTAACGATTAGGAAACCCATGCCCACTTCTCGCATCTTTGATCATTTTGGTTGAGAATGCACTGGTGGAAAACATTAAATTAATAAAATGGACAACTGGAGGAACTTCGCTGGTGAGGGGCTACATTTCTTTCTAAAATTATGGCTTGCGGACAAGTGAGTTTTTTGCTACTGGTTTTAGTTACTGCTCTACGCAAAATATTCTTTTCACACAGCAATACAAAAGGAGGCAATAATCAAAGTGCAGCTACTGTCAGCGCTTCTCGAATTGCCGCTAGAGCACCTACCTACCGGAAGACCCGCGGGATGCAGGTTTTCGAATGATAATTTCGCGCGCTTCGAATGGCGACAGAGTCTGAAGAACAAAAAGAAAAACAGTGTATCGTGGTTATTCACTTGTGACCGTTTAGGACTATTTGTGAGCGGACCATATTAGAAAACAAGTGAAATTTTATTGAGTGCTTCCGTGGTCTCGGTTTTAACCGGTCTGTCGACTGCAAATTTTGGCCAACCTCCACCCAACTGGCTAGTGTCGGTAGTGTTTACTGGTGAATGAAGCACCCTTGAGTACAGAGCTATATTTTGACCAGTTTAAGCATTGCAGTTGCAAGTTGTTAGACACAAAAGTGAAACCCTCATTTATACAGGGTCAAGGATCAAGCACCCTCTTGAAATTTCCTGGAGGTTTCCGCACATTAAACAATAATGAAAAGCACTGCAAAGTGGTTCAACAGTTTCCGAGCTTTCCTTCCATTTGATGCAGAGGCGGCGCCTCGGCACCTGACTGGACATTACTCGCGTGTTTCCTCACTAGTACACGGCAATACACAGGTAGCATATTGTGTGTTCAGGTGTGGAATGTGCTTAACACAAGTAACCTCTCCGGGCGTAAATTTGTGAAAATGGTGGGAGTAAGAAGCAGTCTCGATTTCTATGTCGCCTTTAGAAACTAGCCAGGACGGTATCATGGCACTACGCATACTCACTGTTTAGCTAAGAACCCTGGTCTGTAAGAGCGGCCAGTTTGATAAAATTTTGAAGCTAGCCAATGTACGTCCAGCTATCGGGACACATTGCTTGCTGGAGATAATTGAATGATGCCCGTTTATGCGAGCTTAGACGAAGTCCTCTTGAGACTGCTTGAAACACACTTTAGCAGGCACTGCCAGGGACATTTTCACCGATAGTTTCACTGCCTTTTGCAACTGAGCCCCCCAAATATCCGAATCCGCCTCCTCTGTCAACCAGCGTAACTAGATCGGATGTAGGACGAAACAGCTGCTTGCCAAAGGGGAACCAATGTTGGCGTTACTGCGATGCCACCACTGGTGGGGCCCTGTGGCGGAGCTTTAAGCTCCTGGGTTTATCATGTCTCTCGTACTGGGAAGAAAGAGAGCCTGCAGGCTTCACCTGTAATGAAATTTACAGTAATCTACCTGCTTCTGCACAGACTTACCGGCCTCTTGGGGGGAAGAAATATGCAATATATGCACTGCAACTTAGAAGTGGCCTCACTCATACGCTGGTGTAAATGGGGGATATCCGGCTTAGGCAGCACAGTTGCATTTACACCAAGTCGCCTGTCACCGCGCCATCCAGGTGTGAAAGCTCCCATTAGTGATTGCCTAGTTCATGTATAAATTTTCCCTTGATGATACCAGATATAAACTCATCACTTTTGGAAAAAATGCTGCTACCGGAAGTGATATTGCCAAACCCAGAACTCCCCCTCTGCTGGCAACTGGGATATACATGTTGCCGGTCAACAATGCAAGTCAATCTGCTGGATAGGTTTTGTGCTCATAGCTGGTGGAATATTTGGTCGATCACTCCGGTTTACAGAGGCAACAGACAAGCGGACCCCGCAGATCGCAATCCAGTCACTTTCACGCCCATCGGTTAGAGCTTGTGAGTTGTGAATACAGCTCAAACGTCGCAGTCTGTTGTCTTTTGTGCAGCATGGTCTCCGGAGGATGATGTCTAACAGACGGTTCAAAAAAATTTAAAAACAAGGAAAGCGTAAACCAGAGACTTCATCCAAGAGCTAGAAAGGGCTGCCAACCAACTCAAAGCAAACTATGTCATAGAATGGGTTTCTGCCGCAAAAATTACGGCTCTCTAATTCGATTAGGTCTCCTCTTACAGCTGTTCTACTGATATAAGCAGTGCAAAAGTTATGGCTTGAACCGCTGACACGCTCTCCGACTCCTTACCCACTCCTAATGGAGCACTGCATGGATCAGCACTGGATCTCCTTTAGGCCCTCGTCTTCATTGGTAAACTATCAGCCTCACTAATATCGCTGTGCAAGTGATTCGAAGCTCTGGAGGGTCATCCACCTTCCCTACGAAGGCCAATATCCACTGACTGATCTGGTGAGCCTCCAACCGGTGACCTGCGAACACTCCACCGTTCGGTAGCAAAAAGTACCGCGCGCTCGCTCTGTGTTTTCCCAGATTCTGGATTTGTATTTTTGAATGCACATTGATCCCCGCATATTCGGTGGACTGAGTGTGAGAATAGGCCAAAAGCAGCTGTAACTCGGGAAGAACCTCCTTCAATGTCACGAAAATCCGTTTTTTATGAAGGTCTGAGCAGCAATTTGTTTGACAGGACATGTGCTTACAAATTACAAAGGATGTGAGGAACCATTCTGTGGCCGAAGATACAAGGGTCACGGAAAATGAAAGTGTATGAGGATTTGATAGGAGTCGGTGTAGCCGCGTCTGATAAACCCTAATTACGAATGGAAAAAACTTTCGGCGTTTAATGTGCTGATAGTCTCGACAGGTTTTACCGCTTCCTTGATACGCGGCTTGGAGCGGCCGAGAAAGTTGTTTTGACGGGTGGCGTATTTTTCAGTGGAAATGATGCGGTCAGAAACGGACGGAAATAGTTCACATGTGACTATTAGAGGTTTTTAGATATAACAGAAGCATGCAAAACTTCCGTGCTGCTTTTGCTGACTTACTTTTATTGACCCGTTCATCAGATGATTACCAGTCTAGCTGATTAAGACGGAGACGCTTCATATGTGAACTTATTGGTAAGGAAGGTTTCATACCGCATTATTTCAAGGGCCTCTCAAGCACTATCCCATATCACTTTAGCTTTGCAAGGGAAGCATGGCGAAGCTAATTAAACTAAGACGATCCCCACCGATGGATCATCGGTGGAGCGGTGGTGCCAAAATCCTCGTTTTTGGTGGTTCGTAGCATTGCGCTGAGGACCACATGAGAATGCTTTGGCTAAAACGATCCACAAAACCTTAGGCAGAACGGAATGAGTAAAATGATGCTACAAGTGTTGCGACCGTAGAAGGTATCCACCTGTGGTAATACGGTGACCGCAAAACTTTTTCACACACACCAGTGGATAGTGATTGGTGGAAGAGCGAATATTTTAGCACAGATTTGGAGCAAGCGTGTAGGGTACAATCCGGATCTTGGAGGCTCTGGTATGCAAAGAAAAGAGTGTCAAACGTTCATATTTAATTTCAGACACTGTGTGGACCAGAAGAATATAAGAATGCGTTTAAGGTTATAGACAACAGTCCAGCACAACTAGCTGCCTTTTCCACAGACAGAGATTTTGTGCTCCGAGACTCTGGGGTGCAAGAAAATTTGGATGAATAGGAACTTCGGCCGAGGGTTTTCACAGGGCTTGAAAAGGACCTTCTTCAATGGGTGCACCAAATGGTTGATCAGGTTGCGAGCGACAGTACATTCTTGGCCTTGCCTGGGGTGAAGAAGCAGGAGTTATGGCGTGCATGGAAACTATTTTCGGAGACGCGCATTCGTCGCCATTTATCCAGTTGGGCCGTTACTTGAGCTACACAGGGACAGACATGCTTAGGCCATTTAGAAGAGGAAGGTTTGCCAGGTTTTGAGAGCTGAGGAAAAGATTTCGGCATGGCGCCTTTGAGACCATTGGTGCTACCGTTAGCAAAACTTTTCGTGCATCAATAGACAGTCCCGTGGTACCTTAACTGAGCTCCGCATGACTAGAAATCCAACAAAAAGTAGGGTTCGAACAAAACCCGTTGGCTATCTTTACTCTCCAACCGGACTCCCTAGATTAAGTCTGTCGCTGCGCGCCGGGTCTGCCTTCGATGGGATTCGCAGAAGGCACAATGTCAATCTCGCTAAAGTGCTTCAGTCTACGTGAGACCCGGCTGTATTTCATTTCTACTCGAAATAGCAGGCACCTCGCCGTTGATTGTCCTCTCTATGAATAGATAACTTTTTCAGCATTCGTTACCACCTTTACCTCCGATGGCTGCATGGATATAACTGTTGAAGTTCTGTAGAACCAATGTCAATTACTGCGTTACAGTTGGTGGCTGCCATACGTTCCGAATGCGTACGCTGAAAATTCGTGCAGGCCACACAATTAGGAATATCGTTCCACTCTATTTTGAAAACTGATCTGCGCATCTGCCTCCCACCCAGTCTCATCCTGGGCTCGCTCATCAAACCTTAGCGTTCATATCACTTGCCAACCGAGGCGGTCATGATAGGTCCTAGAATGAGTAAGTCTTCTCAGCCTCAAAGCCGTGCGTCTTAATTCAGCTGGACACCCGGATAGTTCACGGACAATGCATTCACTCCTGGTGGTTAGTGCAACACACGATCGCATGTAGAGTAGTCCAATGCACATGGATCACCGCATACCAGCGGAAAATCGCCGCAAAATACTTGAGGCCATTCACAGCGGCCTTCACTTTGTAAGTGAGACACATTAGTATGGTGAGTGAGCATTAGCTTGTTGGCTGACGCGACGGCTCGCTTGAGGTTGCCAGCATAGGGATCAGCGCAGTTGTATGCTTACTGCTCGATTCCAATCACAGATGATGTTGAGGAGTGGAACGAACTTTTGAAGAATATCAAGGGATCCAACCGTGACTCTCCTCTGGAATAACTGGAAAGTCCTCCTTTTTTGTCAGCCCAAGCTCCTTAAGCTACCACTTTTGGCAAGCAGCCACCAGGGGTACGAAGAGCGCATCCAATGCCCGAAACAGATGAAAAATATCTCACACTGCGTCATATTTAGAATGTATGTAGGGACAACGGTCTAGAAATTAAGGTATCTTCTGGATGCGCTGTCATTCAGCGGATGTTAGTGCATGACTGGTTGCTGAGTCATTCTTTTCGACCAACCACAACTCGCCTCACTCAAAGGCCGCCCCGCTTGTTAACCTTAACTGTTCAGTATCGCAGTCCTAGTGCGTGCTAATAGCTGAGCTGGGCCTATGACGGAAAAATTGATGGGATGTTTGGAGCTCAGCCCAAGCCCACGTTGACTGAAAGCACCTCCAAATTCAAGTCACTTGCTTCCGGTAACAGGACCAACACACCTGTTTGTATGACTTGCTTCGTTTGCCTTGCCCACCTGGCCTAACCCACAGAGGGTTCCGGTGGGACGCAGCAGCGTGTATGTACGATGTCATGGTTCCCATTCGGGGCGCCCCTTGCCGTGATCGCGAATGGATGCTCTCGGCCCTTCGCTTAAGAAGCTTGCGGTCACACAGTGGTGCTGGTTGAACTGCTTCTTTACGCCCTTTTTGTGATGTCGCTGTGCCTGCTGTTCAGCCGGATAATCGCATGAGGTTCACAAAGCTTTCATCAAAGCGGCGCCGCTGCAGGTGGGACTTCTTCAGCAAGATCCTCGTTGCGGTCACTCAATGTGGCATCAGGATTCCTTGCAAAGCTTCTCCGTCGGCCCCTCCCACCAGGAACTCCAGGGAGTATACTTTAGAGTGCCAACGAAGTGTTCTTTCCGACCATTTTCTGCGGATAAAGGGATAAGGAGAGAGTATGATTTGTACTACAATCTGGGCAAAATTTTGCAAACGCCGACGGGGGGAATCGGCTTTTGTCATCAGGTTCGCTAGATGCTGGAGTTTAAGCCCACCTGAATGGCCGCACGCTCCAAGAATTTGACATCAGCGGTGAGAGTGTTTACTGAGTGGATTTCTGGCTTCTTACGCCTGCAACAACTACGATCAAATAATGCCATCCATCAACGGGGCTGGAAGGATCGATGTAAAACACAACGAAGCAAGTCAGGCAGAACACGTACAACTGGGCGAGGGCTTTCTGTTTGTTCTGTTTGTTCCGGGATCTTCACGCGATAACGCTTCTATGCTGCTGGCTGCAGCCCCCTTGGAATGGTGACACGTTCTGAAAAATGCATCTGCTAGTTACTGGTAATATGCCATACCCATTGAATTATGATCTTAGTTCGTCTTGTTAGCAGGTGTGCGGCCACTAACTGCGGCGGTACTTCAGTAGCACAGGTCATGTTTAGTGGCCAGGTGGAACGCGTCAGCATCCAGCAGGAAGCTGTGAACTGATTTCCACATAAAGTGGTTGTAAGATCCGGGCGGTTATGGATCTCACAGGACGATTGCGGCTATTAGATTATACACTGTTCGTAGCCGGTAGGCAGTAGGAGCAGACAGACGTGGGCAGCAGATGATGTATTGAGGACTGACAGGAACTGGTTCTACAGACAAACGGGTTAGTAAGCATCGTGAATTAAGCAAACGTATAATCAATAATGACGCAATCAGCAGGAGCGGAAAATAGTCACTGAAGCAGCAGGGATTTCTAGAAGCAACAACAGGTAAGCACTAAACGATGTACAAACATACATATACGGGCAGTCTGTCATTGGGAGTTGGCCGTATAGAGAGATAACAGCGCAGAAAATCAGTACGTTTGGGATGTAAGGGACTGTCTTTCGGTTGGCGGAGGGGCGCGGTAGCTTGTGTCACGTGACGAGTCAGATTGCTCGGTTTTGCCCGTTTAAATCAAATCTCGCCAAAGGCTATCTGGCAGGTGCGATACATGGGTAATACAAAAAATGGGCCCGTCGAAGGTGTCAGATTGGTGTATGGGTCAACGCGTTCGCCTACCGTTCGGGGGTTCTGGGTTCGATACCCGGCCGGCCCGATTTTCCGTCGGAGTGGACACTCGAAAATAGGTACAACTGGGACGAACTTGCAAGTAATGACGGATAGGCAACGAAGTATTGACATCAGTTACTGAAGAATAAGCGGACCTAAGGCAGGGGCGAAACAGGCGGAAAACGAGCAGCAAGGAAACAAACGGCATCATAATAAACGGGCGTAAGTCACGCTACTCATGAGTAGTCGGAAAACAAAGGAAAATTACCGCTGTTCACCGTTGATTCACAGGGGGAATCAATAGTGGTGAACTAATGGCCCCAGGATGATCGTCCCGTTTTCGAGGTTTTTCGGTTCCGATCCGCTTTATTCACTAGGACGCTGCAGCAGGTCGGCCTGTCTAAGGCTGATGGAGGACGCCTGCTTTGTCTTGAACTCATATCCCGTAATCGGAGCACCCAGCACTGGAGGCTTGCGGTGGTACACATCGTAGTTCTCTTGTTTCGGTCAAACGTAGCAGGGAACAGTGGTATCGGTTAGTTGTCGGGCTGTCGAGCATTTTGCTGAAGCCCTTGAAGGCAAGAACGGTGGCCAGATCTTCCCTGTCGGCCTGACTACAGTTGCGCTTGGTTGGTGTCAGTATTCTCTGTGCATTGGCTCTGTGCATGAGCTCTAGCTGCTGTCGGGAAATAAGTGCGGGATTAGTGCACTAATGATATGGTTAAAAAGTCCTGTGCAGTAACGACCTCCAGCAGCGCGTCATGGAGGCTGAGAGTCAAATGGGAGTTCAGCACAAACGTGACTAATCCTGGGGTCGTGCGGCCCTCTTCTCACCGCACTTACTGGTGGTGATGGCTGGGTGACCAGTCGGGCGAGATTAGGAAGTTGTGGCCGGTGGAAACGAGTTGTGGTGACTGACGGGATCACGGAATGACTTTGAGTCATGCTGTGTGCTTTGTGTGCCCGTGTCCTCGGGGTCCGTTCGGCAGCCGGGTTCGAGAGTGATGAGCTCAGGGCAATTTATAGACCAGTTAAAGACGGTGCATTTTTTGGCTCACGCTACCGTCATGCGCTTGAACGAAACATGGAACGTAAATAAGTCGATGGCTTTGCTCGATGGGGATCAAGCCCGTGGCAGAGACTCCAGCTGCACTGCTCACATTGAATCCATCAGTTGCTGAAATAAACTAGCTACCTGCCCGTGCATCAAATGACAATCAAGCTCATCTGAAGAGTTTGTGACGCGCAATGATGGTCAGCGATCTTGGAATTCCTCAGCGAGTTGGGCCTGCGGTACGCCTCAGTTAACTTGTCCTTAAAGCAAGATTCGTCCATTTCACTTTCAGAAACAAGCCGCTTGAAAGAGGCTGAGGATACTGGCGTGTTCACAGTGTAGCATTGGAAGAGACAGCACACGCCGAGATTCCTCGGCCTGCTCGACTCCCGCGATTTGCGTGGCCCTGACCGAATGGTTGGTCGGTTGGGGGAACGCCAGCCTTCTGTAGTTGTTCCAGCCCTTAGTCGGCATCCGGAAATGTCGAACAGGGCACCCCGGGCATCCGGGCCCTGTAAATGGCCCTTCAAGAGGAGCGCAGGAGGAATAACATCAGTGCATAGAGGGAATTAAATGCGCAAAACAGTACAAAAGTCCTTGTGCATAAAGGCGCATGAAACGGCAGCATTCCAAAAATTCGGATTCCTTCTGGGTGCCGCACCGGCATTCAGTGGATGCTTGAATATGGTTGGTCGCTACGTCACCGGCATTACGATTCAGCATGAGCACAAAGCTGAAGTGAACGCGGCGTAGTAAACCATACAAAACTCGTCTCATTAAGAAGCTGCTTGCTGGATTTAGGGTTGGACCATATACAAAAACGAGCTTCTTGGGAGTGCCGCCAAAACTTATACGCAGCGGTGCTTTGATGCAATGATTAAGCGACCAAACGTGGCTTTACAGCGACACCTTCAAGGCCAAAGCGCCCCTGGGAGCCAAAGGAGGAATATGAAAGCATGTTTACTGAAAGTCTTCTAACGACGGCGAATACGAGGGGCCAGGATTGCGGCATTCCGTACTCCTCAAGCATCAGTCATTCGTGGGAGGATAAACTATGTCTCTTAGAGGGGAGAGGAGGGCGCAAACTGGACTCTGAGGGGGCGGAAAACACCCCACTGATGAGCAAGAGTCGACGGAATCACCATGGCCGGGAGCACCTTAGAGCTAAAGCTGGAGTAGACTAATTAGCTTTGCGGTCCTACTGGTGGGAGAACACTGCTCTGCTCTACTCCCTCGGAAAAAGCAGAAAGTACTGGAGCGCTTGTCCATAAACTGCCATAGCCCTTGCAACAGGCTTTCTGATATTCAAAAGCCGGCCCACCCTGGACGACCGTCCATATTCACACTCAGTTGTGTAAAGTTTCACAGTAGGCTCTTCTGACGTAAAGATATCGTGGACTGTTACTTCATTGGATTGACACCTTCCTCTGAATGACGAAAAGTGCGTCCATATTCTGTTCGGGGGGACTCCGTAAATGCCTTTGTCACGCTTGGGAAGATTTTCAAGCTCAGAGCGCATACTTTTATCAGGCAAAATTTTGTCTCATTTCGGGCAGTGCTGCGTGGAATGACCTTCCTCCGACGGTTGTCCCCGCTGCATCTTGTATCCAGTTCAAAGCACCATTAAACGCTTTTTTCATGCGAGCCCTAGCGCTGGCAAGCTTACTGCCCCATGCAGCGCTACACCCTTTTTTCGCTTATGCCTTTCAGGTGAACATCAGCTGCTGAACGAAAAGAACAAAACCGATCTGGGAAACTTGGGCGAAAGCCTCGATCCTGCTCATCAATCCGTGATTCCGCGATTCGTTTTCGACCAACCAGGGTTCGGTTTGATGCCAGGCCCTCTCTTGGCCAATCACACGCTACTTGGTCTTTACTCTGCGTAGCGGTCTGCGAAGCGTGATGTGGGTGTATGTTCCCGCTTTGTATCCCCATACCTTGCGCAAGGATGAAGTGGAGGGACTCGTTCGAACGGGCTTCATTCAGAATGTTTGAAAGACGAATAAAATGCCAGAGGGGTGACGGGTGTCTGATGTCGCACTTGTCTTCAAGAATTACCTTGGTGGACGGAGTGACCCACTCTGGAGTCGGTCACAGGGAAGCTTGGGTTAGGTTCGGATGGATAACGAAAAGCCAAAAAATAATTCCTTCCTGCGACGATGTCGGATTGGCCTGAAGATCGAGCCGTTTGGCGTTTGGTACGATTTTCGAAATAGGTTGCTCCGTCTTTAAACCTTTTCGAGCCCCCTGTTTTGTGTTTCTTAAGCAGTTCCCCTTTTCATCTTAATGATCTTAGTGCTCATTACCTATTTACGCAACAGCCGCATTACCCTCCAACGGGACATGGATCGTCTTTTCGTAAGCCCCCTATGCAATTGCTTATGGCTCGGCGACTGCTCTGGATAGTTTCATGAGAACTGTGCAGACATCTCCGTGGAGCGCCCTCGAAACCAGTACCCAGCAACGTAACTTGTGTAGTACCGATGTTCACCCACAGGCACATAGGATTCCAGCCCTCAACATCCCTACCCACTGCTCGCCTCGGCTCTAACCTAGACTACGGCCTCCAATCTAGCGCCTCCCCATCCAGTTCCTTAACGTCATGGCTCTACTAGGGGCCATTCCGACCGACTTGTCAGAAATTTCCCAGGTGGAAGTACCTTAAATGTGCCCTCAGTTAGACATGCTGTTACGTCATCCAGTCAACTCACTGCATGATCGGGATCATCGCTCAAGGTGAGTCAGCCGGACGGGCGGCCAGCTTCCTTTTGCGGCACCCCATTTTCTCACGAAACCCCCTTGATCACGGCCAACATCCTCACGCCCCGTTACCTCCGTTGTCAGCTGAAAATTATCCACGCGTACTGGTTCTTAGGAACCCCGCGCCTCAAGCCCGCTACTCTTCACCCTCGTCTCTACAACCCAAAGGATCATCGTCCTGCAATTCTGCCAGCTTTTTATGACGTGTATGTTGGGACAATAAGGCCCCAGATGAAGAAAGTTTGATGAGAGCAGTGCAGCAGCTAAAGACGACCCACCGTTGAACGTCGTAGGGTGAATTCACATTTCCGTGCCCAATTGGACATATCGAGCAACCATTGACGAAGGTCGGTTGTGTTGAAGAAACTCACGAGCAAGCGGACGTTTAAGCACCTACATATGCATGGTAGGGGCATGGTGGGGCGAGATGGATCAGTGGTTAGAGAGCGAATTTACTGACCGGAAGGTCCGTGGTTCGACCCGACCTCTACCTCTCGACTTCCCCTGTCTGTAACACCCTTTCGGTGCCTAGCTGCCATGCCACCCGAAGGAAGCACGAGGGCTGGGATATTGCCAAATTGCCCAAGCCTAGACAGGGAAAGTCGAGAGGCAGAGGTCGGGTTCGAACCACAGACCTTCCGGTCAGTAAATTTGAGCTCTAACCACTTGAGCCATCTCGCCACCGTGTAGGCTTGGGCAACCTGGCAGTATCCCAGCCCTCTTGCTTCCTTCGGGTAGCATGGGAGCTAGGGACCGAAAGGGTGTTACAGCTGGATGATAAATAAAAATAAAAATAGGCATGGTAAAGAGGCAAACAACTGTGATTTGTACGACAGTGAGACTGCCGCTTTTGGCAGAGGATCTGGCTCACCTTTCAGGTCTCTATCACCGACGTCTGAGAACTGTAGCTGGAATCGGCTGGCATCATCGCGAAATGGGATGATCGGGAAACGAGTCCTTCATGAAGCTGAGTGTTTTTTACTCGGGAATTTTATCTAGCGCTGTAAGCTAAGTTGGCTGGGCCATGTTTAACATATACCGAAGAACATTGTTTTCCGTGCCTACTACAGCGGCGGAAACCTAAAGATAGACAGGTTCTGACGTAACACAGGAGACTGAGTAATGTTTTGAAAAGTCTAGGATTTTTTGGTACTTTTCGCCTTCCGGGATGGGACCTACATGACCCTCTCTGTACTTGGCTGGCATTGAACGATATGGATGCTGGCCGATATCAATGGCGTTTATGCTGCGAGTTTCTACAGAGATTGTCTGACTGAGTGTTGGATGTGAGTGTACCTCGGATGTTTGTGGTAGGCCAACCCCAAATCACCCTTCCTGTCCCAATTTTTCTCCCCATTATAAGGCTTCAATCAAAGAAATTGACATGGTTGTATGACTGTGATGTATGAGGGCTCTCAGGTGTTGCTGCCCGTGATGCTGATAATTTTGTGATGGTCTGAACACTTTAAAGGGCAGCTCAGCGTGACTATTTCAACGCAACCCCAGAATGAAGCCAACGAGCGTGGATCGGACGTCGACAGCAGCCCGCCGTCAACGTCAGGAATTTGACGTGGGATGTCATTCTTCCAACGCGACTAGGCAGCCGGCCCGGATGATCTGACGACCCTACTAAGGATGATTTTGAAAGAAAACACACCAGTGGAATGGAGCGTCGCGATCGTAACCTTAATATTCAGAGACTGCGCAAGAACATGTGCGAAAACCATCGTGGTATCAGCTTGTTGGCATCGGCATTCAAGGTGCTCTCTGGCATTATTTTACGCAGATTTATCAATCATCGAAAGAGGTAAACTCATGAGAATCAAGCTGGGTTTCGCCCCGGCCGGAGATGCATCGACCCTACCCCCATCTTGAGCCAAGTTCCTGAACAGCACCGTTCTTTCAAACGTCTCACGCTGATTGTTTGTCTTGAGCTGAAATCGGGTTTTGACTGTCGATCGTCAGAAACTTTGGAGGTGTTTTGCGACTAAATGTGTCCGCTGTAAATTTGTATCCCTTATGAGGGCGTTGTATGCAAACTCTTGTGGATGCATACGGGTAAATATAAAGCCTTGGCCTGAGTTCATGACGTCCAGTGGTATAATACAAGGCCCGACCCCCTCTCGCCATTCCTCTTCATCTTTGTCATTGAGGCGCCTGTCTCTGAGCTCGAGAGCTCGAGATAACTTAGTAGTTTAAGCGCGAATTTATTGACCTGAAGGTCCATGTTTCGAACCCAATCCCGGCATCTCGACTGCTCCTGTCTTGACTGGGACAACCTGGCATTATCACAGCTCATTCCTCTTACCGGCGGCGTGACAGCTAGGCACTGAAAGGGTGATAAAGCTGAGCGATTGTTATGTACTGCCTCGAAAGCCTCGAGGATCGAAACGCCTCCGAGGCATTCGCTCACAGACATTGAGTATGCGGATGATATTCCTCTTCTTCAAACATACATGCCACTTTAAATAACCTGAATAAGTTTGCCACGTGGTTTGGTAGACGCTTCACACCTGCAGTTTGAAGCGCCGCTACAAGACTGGGTGGGATCGAGCCCAAACTTCATGCTTGCAGACGGGCCAATCGAACTTGTAGATCAATTTCTTTACTTGGACGGTTGCATAAGTTTCGGCGGACTGGTTGGAGTTGAGATTCTTTATCGTATTGGATAGACCGGGGAAGCGTTTGCCAACCTCCGACATCTGTGGCATCAGCGTAACGCCAGTTTGTCTGTCGAGTTTAGAGTACACACTGGCATTTGGACCCATACTGCTTTACGGATTACAAATGTGGCCTCTACGCTTAGAGAACGCACGAAAACTGTCAGTTTTTGACCATTGATGTCGGATCTAGTGAGAACGTCGGACTACGAACGCTGAGGTATGCCAGATGGTTTTAAGAAAAAGGAACTCCCACGGTGGATGAGTTACGCATGCTTCATAGGTTACGGTGGTTTGGATATGCACTGCATATGCCAGTGGACCTCTGCCTCGCAGAACACTTTCTGCCCATCCGTGTGCTGAATGGAAGCGACCGAGAGATGGAAAGTCCTTGACCTAACAATGAATAATGCAGCAAATCAGTTGGGTCGACAACCGCGCCTCCCCGGAGAGAGGTTCCTACCTGGCCGACCAGTGTTAGTTTCATCATCATCATCACCATCGACAGCATGGCATCAGTGTTCAACACCGATGCTTCACTGCCCTACAGTCGTAGTTTATTCTAAGGCCTTATTGTGAAGAAAAGGATGAAAGTGGACGGGGAAGGGACTTAGCGCTAGCCTACCACAATCATCCCGAGGTGCCGCCTCCAGACACTCATTCAGGCAATATGGATGGGAACTGAAAGCGGGAACGCCACTGACATCGATTAGAAGCCAAATCTTGCAGCGTCTTTAACCAGGCACAGTGGGAATCATGCGGTAACACTGACAGTACCTAAACGCTTCGTAGTCTCTTCTATACCCCTCTGACAGGTCACGGCTTGACAACCCGGCTGCTTGCACCACTGAATTGGGTACGGAAAACGGCACTCTCTTCGGAAAACGATGGTTCGGCACGCGCTATATATGGCCTAACCAACGCAGCGTCTGGTGCTGGGGTAACCCGAACCACTGTACATACTTACGGCGAGATGGCCCAGTGGTTACAGCGCGACTGACCGGAAGGTCCGTGGTTCGAACCCGACCTCTGCCTCTCGACTTTCCCTGTCTAGGCTTGAGCAACCTGGCGTTATCCCAGCCCCTCTGCTTCCTTCGGGTGGCATGGCAGTTAGGCACCGAAAGGATGTTACAGCTGAACGATTTTTTTATACATACGTACACGGATCGCAGTCATCAAACAATGCAATAATTAACTGGGTTTTTTCTGCGTGTTTCCAAGGTAACGTAGGTAGATGGAGAGGGGCAGCGAAGTTTCAGCACGGAATTGCTATTGTCTAATTTGGCAGAATACGGAGACTGATAGGTGCAATGTAGAGCGATCCTTTTGAGTTTTGCAGGCAGTTACTTCACTTTACTCCTCTGTGCGCTAGGTTGGATGAATAGAGGTTTGATTGGGTAGAATGGACTCATTGGGATGTGAATAGGGGTTTGGGGTGAATTGGTGAATAAAAATTTCAGGGGCAAATGATGCTTTCCGGTTGTCAAAGCTGAAGGAGGGGGTTCGTTCGACGTACTCTGTCCTGAATCTTTGACTCCAAAGTCCAACCGACAAAGTAGCAGGTGATAGGGTTTTCTTTGAGAGTCTTCCCCGGGTCGGTAATTCCTCAAGGGTCACAGTTGACAGCTGGGTAATCGGAGTGTGCGGGTTTCGGGATTAGTCTTCCCTAACCCACGCTTCCTTGGTAAAGGCAGCATCACTGCTTCCACAATTAGGGACGTGTTGGTCGCCTGGCAGAAGCCTCTCGACTTCCCCTGTCTAGGCTTGGGCAACCTGGCAGTATCCCAGCCCTCGTGCTTCCTTCTGGTGGCATGGCAGTTAGGCACTGAAAGGGTGCTACAGCTGAACGATTTCTGGCAGAAGCACCTACCTTCACACTCCTATCGCATGACTCCGCCTTCCGACCATCTCTTAGTGCCGGAGTGCTCAGTTCCAGTCAGTAGACTGCGTAATCGTTTCAGAACTCAAGTCTGGCCACAACCTCAAGGCGGCAGCCCTTGGACGGAAAATAAACCACTCAATCGGGGTTAAAACGGGTTAATCTGTTACCTAGGTACCCACAATAGCTCATAAAGCCTTTTCACATACTGAACGTCTTACGATGTCAAGTTGCACTCCATACTCCTTCGCGTCTATCCACTTCGTACTGAATCGTGTATCAAATCAGCTGATGCTGATTTGATGCTGACAGTAGTAGTAGTAGTCCATTGAGCTGTGCTGGAGAATGCCCATGCAGAGTCCCTCCTACCAGGTTGGCCGATAGTCATTTTCACTCGTGGTCTGTTAGTTTCGATCCCCTCAGTTGATGAAGTACTAATATGCCTTTCTGCCTTAGTGTTATCGGGCTGGTGGACCAGACGAGCTTTCACAACATTGTTGAGAGATGGAGGTGACTCTCTGTGCTCCTCTTTGACTGGGTTGTTCGTACGTATTTGGGAGCAAGAACGTCTTCGGCCAATCACTGGTCGTACTCACGTTCAAAAATGCATCCGAGCTGACTCTTCTAACCACGCCTGTCATCAGACGGCTACTGGCTTCCCTTATATTGTGACGCCTATCTTCGGCACGTGAGATCAAAGTCCGAGAGGATCAAGTAGGATTTTGACCTGGCAGAGAGTGCATTGATCACTTTACATTATGTCAAGTTCCTGAGCAGTGCAGAAGATCCCTGACAACTAGTGGGGTTCGTCAGGGTTGTTCCATATCTTCTTTTTTGTTCCCTTTTGCGCTCGACGTTATCGTGGAATCAGGCACAATGGTAGTAATGGTGATATGGGTGACGATCAAATCTTTTCAGCAAAACAGATCCTGTAGTAGTTAGCCAGGTTGGTATGGACAAATCACCGGATAACTGACGTTCATGTGGAATGGCACTCATGAAGAGACGCAGAGAAGGGACCGCATGAAGTGAGGACATCTGATAGAGCCGACTCGCAGTGACGGATTTGAAGGCCTTTCGTCCCCAGTCTAAGCTGAATCTCGTACCAGTGTCCCATTGAGACGTTCGACTTCCCCATTCCCCTGGGGATTATAAGCAGTTGTTCGGCTGTTACAAACTCCTCTGTCATGTAGGAATGTGGATAGTTTGTCAGACACGAATGAGGAGCCACGATCCGAACGCACGTATACCGAACAAAGGAATCAATTCACATAGACATTTAATAACTAGGCGAACAAGTGTCTGCACATGGAAAGGCAAACGGAAAACTTGTGAACGACAGTAAGGAGACATCGGTTTCGAGTAACAGAAGGCAAAGGTCCTTTAAAGTTGATGCTAATTCGTTCGAATTGCTGGGTCATTATGATGGGCGTATCGGGGGTGGTTTGTTGCGGTCGGTTGCACAAACCGTAATGTAATGTCTTTTACATCTTGGAGGGAAAACGGCAAGTTTTTGGAAAGAACAAAGTGATGCATGCGAGTAATGCCGGGATGACACAAGGAATCATGAGGTTCTTTTAACTTATCACTGCCGATCATGTTGGCGCATAAGTTACGGGATAAGGTGTCAGCCACCAGATTTTCTTTTCCTGCCTGACACCGTAGCTAAAAGCGGAGAGTCCCATTTTCCATAGCTGTATCTTATCGTTTTTTATCTCAATTTTCTGCGAAACACCGTACGTAAAGGGAATCGACCGTTGGTCAGTGATAAGCTTGAAGTGTTTCTCAAAGAGAGACGGAGGGACTCAACGATGTTGTACGCCTCTTTCTCAATAGCAGGGTGGTTCTTTTCGCTCGTTATCAGTGCTCTAGAAAAGAAGGCCATGGTCGGCTTAGTAGTTAAAGCGCGAATTTAGGTCCATGGTTCGAACTCGAACTCTGCATCTCGACTTCTCCTGTCTAGGCTTGGGCAACCTGGCAGTATCCCAGCCCTCGTATTTACTTCGGGCGGCATAGCAGCTGAGCACCGAAAGGGTGTTATTGTCATACATTATTCTGAGTCAGAGATGCAGCAATGGCTATGTCTGAGGCGTCCGTCTCTACATCCAATGGTGCATTGTAGTCGACTGTCATGACCATAGCGTTCTTAGAGAACGCTTTCTTTAAATTTTCGATGAACCGTTGTACAAGCTCCGGTAGGGGAAAAGTTTTATTTTTGACAAGCACACTGATTTTGTCAGAGAATAATAATAATAATAATAATAATAATAATAATAATAATGCGAATAATAAGCAAACATGCCAACGACTCGTTTTTGGGATTTAGCGTCATGTGGATGAGGGGGTTGACGAATAGGGCGCATTCGTTCAGGATCTGGTTTGTTAACTCCTTCAGAGAGTTCATAGCCGAGAAGGCTTATCTGTTTGGTTGCTATGATGCTTTTCTTGCAGTTAAGGATAGTTCCATGTTTCTTTATTACTTCACAGAAAGATTTGAGGTTCCGGTCGTGCTCGTTTTGGATAATCCCACAAATAGTGACGTCAATGTAAGCGTAGGTGTCGCTTAAGTTTTCAGACGTGGTTATGTGTCTAATACTACGCTGGAAGCATGCCACTCTGTTGGTTACACCGAAAGGGATATGACTGAGCTGAAACAGTTCTCCTCATGCTTCGGAAGCCGTATATGGTTTGTCTTTCGTACTGACAGGAACTTGATGGTAAGAACTTAATAACTCTAAGTTGCTAAACACAGTATAGCGGGCAATTTCTTAAATCATTTATTCAATTACGGTAACGGATAAGCGTCTAGTTATGTGAACCGATAAATGGTTTGACTATAGTCCACTATCATACAGCCTTTGTGGTTTGAATTTTTCGTGACCAGTACTTGAGCCCTCCATGGAAAACTCGAAGTTTAGATTATGCATTCATCCAATAGTCGGCTAACTTCGGAGTGAATGAATTGTTCATTGTCCGGATTCTAACGCCGTGGCTTCGTGACGATAGGCTTTCAATCAAGTGAGAGTTAGCGAAAAGGGGAGGTGATTGAACCGTAGCAACAATGAGACCGCAGAGGGTGAATAGACCTCGGTTCCTACCGAAGGTGATTTTAACTTTGTTGTGTAGACCAAGGAAGTCATGGCCTAACAGCACGTCAGCACATAGATTGGGCATCCCTAACAGTTTAATTTTTTCGTAAACAGTACACCTATAATCGATGGATACGTAGCAGTAGTCGCTAGTTGAACACAACAGGGACGTAGATACCATGGTAATCACAGAGTCGTTAGCGTATATTTTCCAGCCATGTGTACGAGCTACCAAAGGAGATATATAACTGCCCGAACGTCCTGTGTCTATGAGGGCCCGAATCGTTATTCCTTTTTATTTTTATGTTGGTCTTCCTGCGGGGTACAGCTTGGGACTGCAGCAGTTAACAGAGAAGATAATACAGAATCAGTCGTATGATTTGAGTGATGTTTGATAGATTTGGATTGATAAACTCGCTGAAGGTGGCCTGTTTTACCACATGATGTACAAATCGCTTCTCTTGCGGGTAACTTGGATGGTGGATGCCTGGAACGACCGCAAAAATAACATTTGAGAACTGATTGACGAGAGATAAGTTTTGGAATCAGGGGAGATTGAGTGTGAAGGGGTGACTTTAGACGTCTGTAAATGCGCTGCAGCCGCAGAAAATGATATAGGCTGGTTATGCGACTATGACTGAGCTTGTTTGTGGCCCAATTCTAATGACTCGACCACTTCATGTGCTTCATCCAGATTGAGTTCATTTTGAGCCAGATAGTAGCGCACTGAAGCCCGTTGATCAGAACATCGCATACACTTTCGTTTTGATGGTCGATGGCGGACACCCCCTCGAAATCGCAATTTTTGGCCAAGGATTTAAGCTCTTGAACAAACTGATCAACATCTTGGCTGCTGTCTTGTTTGCATGTTTGTAGAAGATGGCGAGCATAAATTATATTCTTTGGACGAACGGAAAACTTTTCAAGTGTACTAATAGCGGATTCATAATTGAGACACTCAGCGATGTAAACACGCACAGGTGCATGCACAAAATGAATAATGGTTTTGAGTTTTTTTTTGGATTAGGCGAGTCGACAGTGTGCAGAAACGTTTGGAAGGTTCGGGACCAATGATCCCAACGTGCAATGGCGTCCGAAGAATTTGAGTCTATGTCGAAACAATTGGATAGAAGCAGCGGATCCATTGTATTCTTAGACAAGTAAATTGTTACGGATAGAGTCTAGATCCTGACTGAGCGCGAGAACAAGACGGCATCCCTAAAATGAACAACGCTTTACTTGTCTAAGAATAGACTTACATAAGCTGAAAGTAAAGGCGAAGCATCCTTAATACGAAGCGATAATGTGGACATAAAGGATAGTCATGACAATTGCAAAAGCTTTTGCGATGGGGAACAATGGCACCCTGTTCCAGCTAATCCGATCAGCTGGTCCGAGGAGGGTGGGTGTTAGTGAAACTACCTCCGAAAAGGATGGGACCTCAGTTCATTTGCAGAACGATGGAAGAACAGTTCAGCTAGTCCCCATCAACTCAACCTCTGCAAGGGCCAAATAAACTCGGAATGGAACGTCGATATCAGCCCACCACTGACGATGGAAGTTCAACACACAATTTCACTGCTTCAACACAACAGCATCTTGTCCGGACTCTTTGTATCCTGCACTGTTCAAAGAAGGTGGCGGGTCTTGACGGCTTGACTCCAAAATACCTGGGATGAAGACAAAATACTGACGAAACGTAGTTCTTCAACATGGATTTCTATATTTAAAAAGGGTACAAGAACATCGTGTGAAAACCACCGGGGCATCATACTAGTGGTCATAGCTCCCGAGGTGTTCTATGGTGTTATTGTACGCAGTTGATTCATAATCGGGAGAGTCGGATTCGTGAGAACCAAGCTGAGTTTCGCCCTGGTCGGGGTTGCATAGGTCATACCTTCATTTCCTGACATTCGCTGGAACTACGCCAGTCCCTCCAACGACCAACGATGATCGTCTTTCTCGATCTCAAGTCTGCTTTTGATTCTGTTGATCGTCAGAACTTAGGGTAATGTCTAGTAATGAAAGGTGCCCTTTCTAAATTCTTGTCTCTTCTAAGGGTTATATATTCCTCCTCCAGTGGACATGTATGCGTCTACGGTAGATTATCTTCTGCGTTCACCACATCCAGTGGTGTCAGACAAGGCTGCCCTCTGTCGCTTTTTCTCTAACTTCATAATCGATGTGCAGCACAGGGCAGTCTCTTTAACTGCCTCTAACACTTCAGGGATCGAAGTTATCCCGGGCGTTCGCTCACAGACATTGAATAGGCCGAAGTTATCGCTCCCTAAAAAAGTCGTTCATCTGTAGCACCCTTTCGGTGCCTAACTGCCATGCTACCAGAAGGAAGCACGAGGGCTGGGATACTGCCAGGTTGCCCAAGCCTAGACAGGAGAATTCGGGAGGCCAGAGGTCGAGTTCGAACCACTGACCTTCCGGTCAGTAAGTTCGCGCTCTAACTACTAAGCCATCTCACCCCCTGGATGAGGCCCTTTAGAAATGCGGACTTTTCAACAGCCCAACTAATCCTGCTGCACAGTTCGGTATGTGTTTCGCACCTGTAAAGTGTAGAGCGCTCCTTCCAGATTGGGTGAGATGAAGCCCGAACCTTATTCTTGCAGGTAAACCGATTGGTGCGGAAGATTGGTTCATACCGCCAGGCTAGTGAAAGACGAAGTCACTTCCCCAATAAGGAAGACCAGGGCTGCGTTTGCTAACCTCCGACATTTGTGGCACCGACTTTATGTCAGCTTGACTCCCATGCTGCGCTTCGATCCTACTTTGTAGATCAGAGACCTTCGAAAACCGTGTTTGACCATCACCAAGACTATCAAGCCAATAACGCTGGGGTATGCCAGATTTCTGTCGAGATGGATCGCCTGGTCGCACTCCACAGGTACGCTGCTTGGGTCATGTACTTCATGTGCCGGAGGACGGTTTGTCTCGTAGAGCCGTTTCGCCTAGTTGGTCAGTCCCTGACTTGGCAACGAAACACGAAAGCCCTTGCTACTCAGCTCACTCGCTTTGGCACTTGTCTTCCTGAATGGGGGATTACTGGACTTGGTTTACGTGGACGACATCGTTTTTTGTTTGACGATTATTTGTCCGCACAAGCTACTCTAAACAGAATATCGGAGGTGACTCCATGTTTCGGCATGCATTTTGGACCTTCGAAGTGCAAAGTCTTGTCTCAAGGTTTTTAATCGTCTTGTGCTTCTCTGAAACTTCAGAATGAAGAGCTTGAGTCTGTTGATTGGTTCACGTGAGATGGCTCAGTGGTAAGAGCGCGAATTTACTGACCAGAAGGTCCGTGGTTCAAACCCGACCTCTGCCTCTCGACTTCCCCTGTCTAGGCTTGGGCAATTTGGCAGTATCCCAGCCCTGGTGCTTCCTTCGGGTGGCATGGCAGTTGGGCACCAAAAGGGTGCTACAGCTGAATTTTTTTTCACGTGTCTTCGCAGCTGCATAAGTTGTGATTGAACTGTGACAGATGTAGTTTGATCGCGGGTAATCAATTGGCGAGCAACATTTTCCAACAATTTTGCTCAGGACGTGCATACAAAACAGCTGTAAAAGCCGTCTTACTTTATGCTTGTGAAACTTTTTCCCTCCAATCCAAGGACCCTGGGTGTCTCAAACACTTGATCCCCCGTGTCCGTGGCATCATCGTCATCAGCAGCAGCTGTAAAAACCGCGCACTTGCTGTGCAGTGGTTCTAGCTGTACGGCTACCAGCGGTTCTAGCTGGTTCAACACGCCGTGCAATCTTATTGTGTGTGCTATTTTTATGCAGTTTCCTCTATACTTTATACTGCACCATATTCTGTATACACCAATACGTATATGTATGGTATAAGTATGGGCTCGAGATAGCTCAGTGCTTAAGGCGCCAGCTTACGGATCAGAAGGTCCGTCGTTCGAACCCAACTTCAGCGTCTCGACTGTTCTTGTCTAGGCCTGGGCAACCTGGCAGTATCCTAGCCCTCGTGCTTACTTCGAGTGGCATGGCAGCTAGGCACCGAAAGGGTGCTACAGCTGAACGGTTTATAGTATGAGTACATAATAATTCAATTTCCTAATACCACAAGCCACGCCTAAAGCAAAAAAAACAGTTATAAAAATTTCAGCTCGCATTCAAACTGTTTGTTTTGTTTTTAGCGTACCCATGGATATCACATTTGATGAGCTGGTACAAGACTCAGAAAAACTTCTTATGGATGTTCAGGGCTACAGTGACCTTCCCTACATCACACGGAGCCTAGACCAGATACGTAACCTTGGCGACAAGCTTTATTTATCACGTGGTCCTCGCAGCGATGTGAAGGCTGCTCGTTTGCTTGGCAACAAAATGAGCTATGAACTTCCGGGACATCTTTCGTCGAAACTGGAATCGATTAGTACAACAGCCTTAGCAGATGGTGTGGTTCCATCAACCAAGCTGGACATACAGACATTTTTGAAGACGGAACGCGAAAATGCACTTCTGAACGTTATTTCTATGACACAGGAATCGGTAGGTTCTTTTACGCAAAGTCGTGGGACTGTTTATCGTAATTTACCGCAATTATTACACTTAGATCCATCGTCTCATTTTTTTTTCGCACTGGTTATCGAGTTTTCTGGCTTTAGGTAAGGTTTGGCTCAAAAGCATTCTGTAAACTTCGACCTATATTGGTTGAGGGTGACTAGCTTGAAACTGACACTGCCTAGAGCACTCTCACTTTCCGGAGACACATATCATCTGCAACCGAGATCAATTACAAAAGGGATAGGTCCAAATTACAGGCGAGAATTTATGCCTCGTGTCCAGTAGTGTCATGGTATTGTGATACAAAAATAGCTACAGTCTGTCTTCCGGGAAAACCATCAATGTTACTGGCTTGTAATAAGTATCACCTGCCTAAACAAAGTCCCACATTACACTTACTCCACTGTAGATTGTTGGTTTTTCAAAGCCCTACCAGCCTTTCGGTTAAAAATCATCAGTAAGTCAACTTTCGAGATACCTGTTGGTACCATTCAGTAGTCAATTTGATGAGAGCTAGCTTTCATTTTCAAGGACAGCAGTGGACTGACCGTCCCCAGTCAGGTGGCACCTAGCATACGGGCGAGGTGATTGTGTTTTGGGTATGTGCATCGTACCGATGCCATGATCACCTGACTGATTCACGCACACATTCGGGCTTAAAAGGATCACCAAAGGCGAATTATAATTCTGGTGGGCGGCAAGGTTTACATAGGGGCCCCGTTGGGTTTCCTGGGTTTATTCTTACCAAATTGGGGTTGTTTAATTTTTAACATTAAAAAACACTCCCCCATAAAAGTTTTAGAAGCAATCAGTAGATTAGTTGCTGGGATAAATTTACTAAGATTCTCTTGAGACAACGATTTGTCGATCGGTTCCAAGCATTACCCAACAACTTCCTCTGTTCTCCATACAGCTAGTTGAAAGTATCCATTCTCGAACTGCCGCCTATCTTCGATCATGGTGGGAGCAGGAAGCAACTGGCGTACTATCGGCCCTGGCTGGTTCTTCTGGTCCACTGGATACCGACCTTTTATACCACCATACGAGTGTAAAAGATGGCGCGACACCGTTCACTCCTCTGGGTGGTGAGAGTATGGGACGATTAATCAATAGAACACGTGATGAGCTCTCCTACTCGAAACAGGTACTTGTCTGACCTTATCTTAGTTACTTGCACAGGTATATCTTACAGTTTCACAAAAGCTTCTGTACACCAATTAGTTTGGAGCAGGAGTAAGAAACAAGAAAACTTAACTCGAGCTGTCTTGATGGCGTCTGTTCATTTGGTTTAGGGACCGGTGCTATATTTTCGCACTCCTGACCTCCCGCCAGTATGGCCCATTCTGTTTATTGCTTTACCAATTTTTTCCGGGAAACGGAAAATCAAGGCGGCGCTTGTAACACCAAAGTAGTGGCCCTCTTACCGACAGGCATTCCCCACTCGTACCGTTCCTTTGGTCAGCATGGACATACACATCTGCGAAACACGTACATAAGACTACACTACGGTTGTGCACCTTTTGTGATTGAGGTGCGAACAAATGCGAAGTGGCGTTTTGATAACCATTTGAGCCACATATGCTTTCCTTTTATCGTTATCCTCCAGCGAAACCTCGGGCGTTATCATACACGTAGAAAGTCATAAGTTGTCATGTTCTTAAAAGTGGAATTTCAGTCAATTGTTGGTGGTGCATTATGTACTCGTTTAGAGGTACTCAAATCAGCTTCACACTTCTGTCCTTAAATTCACCTACCACAACTGTCTGGCTACAGTGTTTAATGTGATAAGGTCTGTAGAAGTTGAACGAGATGCTTCATGCGGAGGCAACGTTGGTTTCGTGGCAGATTAAGAATGGGATCCGTCTGGTCACCAGCCTATGAAAGAGAGTACACAAACAAAACGAACGCAAACATTGCTACCGGAACACTGTTAGCACGTGTTTGAAGCACCATCCTATGTTTTAACGGCAAATGTATATTCGGTTGGATGTGAAGAGTGTACCCATGGCTTGAATGAGAGCCTCTGCTAAGGCTCGGATTTGTTGTTGTCCTCTCTTACCATCTACATTGGGGAAAACAGGTTAACTGCACTGGAATCAAGGCTTGACCAGCTTAGTCAAACATGAATGGTCAAAACAAATGGCACATGGGCATCGTCCGTGCAATGCACATTCCAGGATAGGATCTGCGTTAGCCCCTATGGTAGGTTAGTGTGAGGTCCTATACCTCTCATCACCTATTCTTTTCTTAGTGAGGTATTGACCAATTAAAGTACTGTTGCACGACAGCGAAGTCTCGATGTTCGGCACTGTGTTACTTTCGGGGATGATGATGGTTGCTGGCTGCCTTGTCATAAGGTCAAATCCAGATGACCGTCCCTGCGCGTGTGAAGCGCCTCATGTGGATAGAGATTCCCGACATGCACCAAGTGTTGAGCGACAAACGAATCTTCATTGTCCATTTTGTGCCGGTGTGGACTAAAAATGAGTGAGATAACCTCCATCTACCTAGTGGCCTTTTTCTGGGTTGCCCGGTTGTCGCTCTATGATATCTATGTTAACGTCCTACTGCAACGGATAGGCATTTTGATGCTGACCTTTTAAGCTTTGGGGCTTCAAGGGGCTTTCTCACCCCTTTACTAAGATTTCGTTCTTCCTCCACGGTTGTAAACGATTGGATGCTATGGCCTTCGTTGTTGATTTTCAGCTGTGGAAACCGGTGTGTTTCAAACTGACCTGAAGTATCCGCATGCTCGGTCCTACGCTGGCTGCACTTCAAATGACGTCAACTTTTACTTACTCTTACGTAGTCGTGGCTCACTGTCTTAAGACGAAGCGCATACTGGATGTGCCGAATGTCATTAAATTATGATACTTGTTCGGTAAAATGTACCTTCAGAGCAACCAAATCGTTAGGATACTCGTCCGACAGTTATCCGTCTCCAGTTCCTTGTAATGTTCGTACGTGCACTCCAACTATTCCTATCAACCGCCAAGTGTTAATAAGGGTCGAGGAGATAAATTCCCTTTGTTGTAGAAACTCTGCCGCCTCTTGTGACTAGGTGAACGTTTGCACTTGACATTTTGCCCGCTTGTGTGTGATGGCTTTTTTGTTTTTAACTTTTGCTCCCCACTCACTTAGGTGGACCAATATTTAAGCGTATCAGCTACTTGCAGATCAGAGTACGGCTCGTCCACATTTCCTCAAGCGGAGGATCCGACGAACCTACTCCTTTTTCTGGCCGAAGCGAACAGTGGTACTTCAGATAATAGGCAGGTTTCAGGAGGTGGTGATACCGCCCATTCTGATCTGATCGAAGTCTGGAATCTGTTCAAACGTTTCGCTGATTCGATCCAAGTTATGCGCAAGTCCAACTCTATTCCAGTGGCTTCGCCTCATCATGTTGCAGAGACTCGCTCCTGCGCCGCCTTTCAGCGCCAGTTGATTGAGTGTTCGCTGAGCCATCTCGAGGCAGAGTTCGTGACCTTTTTATGCACTACCATTTCCACTCATCCGCGTGTAGCCAAATTGGGTGGTCGTCCTGGGACCCGTTCATTGGTCAAGGCTTTTCTAAATATGCAGCTCCCGAATCATACTCCATCAGAAGCCGGAGCGAAGAAAAGTACAGCCAACGGGTCGTTGATGATGGAACAACAACCAGACTTCACAGAGTTTGAGGCAAGGTTGCTTTTTTGTATTTTTATTTAAACACCATTTACTCCGATATTTTAGCTTATTTTGTCACCCTGTTTTCTAACATCACTTGTTGGAGACTAGCAGCTGGCCTCTCCCAGCAATGATCGTCACTCTCGCGACATCGTAAAACAGATGCTGGAATATGTACAGGATCCCGTCGTCAAGTAGTTTCCAGCGATAACTTTTTTGTTTTGGTATGTACAGGCAACAGGCGGCGCATGTGTCTCGGGATGAGCTGACTAGATTCGCCTCATCCTTTGGCATGCGCTTTGCATCCGCCAAATATGATGTTGTGGTCCTGGATGTCGAGACAGGAAGCATGCACCTCCAAATTCGAGGCGAGATAACTGAAGTCAAGGACCGTTTCGCCCCGATGTAAAATTGTTTCGTCCCCATCGCTAGTTCAACAGATGCAGTTCGTGAACGAATTTCTAGGAACTGGATTGCGCTTTTGCTAGTCTATGCCACCTGTGGCGATAATGTTACCTATCCTAGTCTCAAGGATCGAGTGTATCAAGCTACAATGTGAGTTGTTTTTTGGATGGTTGTGAAACACAACCCTTGCGAGCAGCGGAACTGAGACATCTCCAGGTGTTTGCAAATCGTTATCTCAAAACCGTAGCTGAAAGGGACTTGCGAACCCAAACTGGGACAATTAGTTGGCTTTTATCTTTCTATTCAGCTGGAACTTCAGTTGAAGTGTGTATGTTGCGTTATATGCTGCGGTGACCTGGTCATGCGTTGCGTATGTAGAGTTATCGACGCCGAAAATCCACCACCTGATGGGGTATGTGACTTGAATCTCCAATAGAATCGCTGTTTTCCTTCTCGAATTTAGCGTGGCGCATATTGAAGAACGGTCAACTTCTGACCGGGCAGAAGGGTATAGGAGTGGTTGCATAATGTTTGAGTACCGTCCCTTCCGAGATGCTGTCTGTGTGATCCTGTCTGGGCTTTGAGACTATATAAGGAGTGGCCACTAGACGATATCATTGGTATTCTGATTATGGCTTCCTCTCCAGAACGTCTGACTGTGGACATCTCAGTACGCTTGTACTAGCGAGGTCCATTCATCCCCATTCGTTTTTTTCAAATGAATTATGGTTAAATAGCAATGAAATACCAGCGTTTGATACTAGTTCTGCTGTTGAGGGCGGGGATGTTAATGATGATTTTTTCTTAGTCATTGTTTGGCGGGAGAGTACTTTATTCTGAAGCTATGTACCACTGGGCGATGTTTACCAGTTATGAGTTGTGAGGACTGACCGGTGTACAGCTTTCTCATGCCGAAGTTTGGATGAAAATCATGACAGAATTGCGTGTCACATCGAAGGACGTTGCCAGGTGTCAGTTTGGCCTTTGCAGTAACGAACCTACGCTACCTTAGATTTAGTGGGCGTTGTTCACTCCCCAATCAGCGCAGACATACTAGAGATTTCTGCATTTCATGGTAAGCTTGCTGTAGTTAGAGCAGGTCTTCATCTCATTTGTATCCCATTGGTTCTTTCCTCTTTCTTTATGTGTCTTACACAGGATGGACTGGTGGACTCCAAACCCGTCTGGCCGATGATTTACTACTGCCTGCGCGCTGGTGACTCACGGTCGGCTATTGAAGTTGCTCGTGCTGCGTCGTAAGTTTAACCTCTGTATGCTGCATGCTTGGATATGCTGGGATAAGACACCAAGATGGTGCTTCAGCTATCAACCTGAGGAGCCATATCCTACTCGTCATGTCACAAATGTGTGACATTATCTACTTATTAAACCAGCTTAACGGTTAGAGTTAGTGCCAACCAGCCTTTCAAGTAGTCAAGAGTTTTGGTCTTATTAATCATGAGTACTCTTTCTACTGGGGGCGAGATGGCTCAGTTGTTAGAGCGCGAATTTACTAACCGGAAGGTCCGTGGTTCGAACCCGACCTCTGCACCTCGACCTCTCCTATCTAGGCTTGGGAAGCCTGACAGTATCCCAGCCCTCGTGCTTCCTTCGGATGCCATAGCAGCCATGCGCCGAAAGGCTGTTACAGCTGAATGATCACCTTAATTATTTTATTACTCTTTCTACTGAAATTTCGCCGAGTTTAGCAAAGCCCGCTCGCGTGCAACTTCTGTAATCTTTAAGTCACTCTGTATCTCCTGTAAATCAAAGTCACTTTTGTTTCTATTCTGATTTATCATTCCAACGTTTACTTACCGATTACAGGAACACTTTGGAGAATTTCGCTGCTGTTCTTGAAGAATACATCAACGGAGGACGGCACTTGTCAGTGGCCACGCGGACTAGGCTTCGTCAAACCGCCTTACAGGTTCTGAAAACCTCGAGAGACCCGTACAAGAGGTATATGCGTGTTTTACCGGTCTCTTCGATTTTTTGCTGTTGTCCGATATTTTCAATCACCCCCAAGCGTTGCCATTAATTCTAGGTTTGGTATAAGTAAGGATTACTTTTCCGGTGCTTTCGGTTAGCCTGACTTGTCCATCGATTTTACGGGCTGCACAACCCTACATTCCTGTGGTGTACAAGTCACATTTATTCACTGTTAAGGCTTGCTGCGACTCGTTCAGTAGGGTGGAGAGCTTGACGTCTCCTTTCTGGTTGTTTGCGACGTCCTCCCTGGATCCACTGAGAAGATGTACATTTTCCCCATTCAGAGCAGTAGTTCAGTAGACTGTGGCGTTAAGCTTTAGATTATCAGGACTTCTCGATAACGTAACTTTAAACGGCCATTTTGTAAAGGCAAGTGGGACTTAACGGGATGGACTGCTGCATCCTTTCTTTTGGCTGGCTCGCTTCAAGTCCTTTTCCCCTAACGTGTTTGTGAATGATGGTTCATCAGTGTCTGTCGAATTAGTCCATAGGTTATGAGCACAGAAAACAAACAACCATAATCCTATTACATAGTCACCCTGTGGATTCATGCAGCTACTCGCTTTCAGCAGCGATCGCTTGCAGCAGCGATCGCTTGCAGCAGCGATCGCTTTGTGGATCGTTGATAATAGCTGGGGTATGATTGCCTAGTCGTTTCATGCCAGAGCAGTTCTACGTACGATGAAGACGATTTTTACGTGCCAGACTGCTTCTCTGTTACAAAACATATTTTAGAGCCTGTCAACACCAGAATGACACGTGGAGTTGTCCGCACTATTTCCGCATTGCAGATTGCGATTATTGGAAAAAGGCTAGATGCTTGAATTCAGGCATATTTTCTTCGGATTATCACCTACTAGCCCCTTTGTCTCGCGTAGCTCGTTTCAGAAGTCGAAAAAGCCATTTGGATTCGTTACTGTGACCAAATTCATCCGCGACTTTTCCTTTGGGTTTGCTGTTGTTATATCGTTTTTCGTCACCTATGGAAACGCATAACGAATCTACACAGGGCTTGCAGCCAATTTCAAGTTGCCCGTTGGAGATGGGGACCGGGTAGTCCAAGCGTATGTATACTATGTCATCCAGTCGATCGAATACAGCGATAGAGGGACGAGCGTTGGCATGCATATGAATGAGGTGGAATGAGACGTTTTCTGCAGTCAATGTGGACGCATGGGGACAGAAAAGATTTGTAGCGTTTTTTATGGTTATGGTTTTAAAATAATATGCTGCTTAAGCTACTTACCGAATTGCTGAAAATGGCCTATTGTATTTTACAAGCAAAATGAGGAGGACGCTACTGACGGATCACAGTGATGGCTCGTTGTTTGTAAATTAGCTCACCCCATTGTGAAGGAATGAACTGGAACATATACGTGTTGCCTTAGGTATAGAACCTAAATCCAAAGATTCCATACGAGGCTTTGTCTTGATTTGTTGCGAACTTCTCTTCGTTCACCAGTATCCTTTTCGAAGAGTCACGTTACACTGAGGATGAACTGTTAATTGACAGCCATTAAGAGTGCCTACCTACTATAGGAACTGTACTTGACCTTGATACGATGGTGAGTGCCGATTGGGATCATCCTTCTTCCTACACTATTTAACTTCCAAGGCGAGGGTTTTTGTTCACTATTTTATATGTGACTGTTCGACCGACCGAAGATTGGCTGTGCGATACGCCTGATATGTTTTTGAGTAAAAGTGCCCAGCAGTTTTTGTATTCACGAAGGTGAATTAGATAGCACCCAGCATCCCACGAGTTGTCATTTCGAGTTTCCCATTCAATGGCTGTCATGATTTTATTTTTCCACTGAAGTCCGAAGGATCTCTCACCTAATTGCTCTACGGTGGACTGCTCCATGATGGGATATTGGAGGACATGATGGATTAGCTGTCACTGGTTCATTGCACAGCATTCAGAGTATTCTATATCATGGTACCCAGAATGATGTCCATTCTGCCGGTCTCATCTCAGCTATGAATGGCTCACATGACTGTAAATTACCACAATGGTTGGTGGAGACACCAAGACCCATAAGGGCAGAGTTAGCCACCCAAAGTTTGAGGGATGCACTTAGATTTCTAAGTGTGCCGAACTCAAATGACATTTCTCATTTGGCCATGTGTCCTCTCGATGTTCAATCTTCATTTACAAACTTTCCTCCAAGGGGAGGCGTTTGTTTTTATATGTGATTACGTGATGTCACCAAAGTTCCAAAAAAATCAAATTGTCCAGTTTATCCACCTCTGCCGGTCAAGTTTACGAATTTTCTGCCGGACTTTGCCGAAATTTCTCTGCATTACATTGAGCCGTGAGACCAGCTGGAAAAGGGTTCTAATATCGGCGAAGCGATATCTCTAACGTAATGTTAGCCTCTGGTTCACAGTTAAACTCCGCTGTACTATTCGTAGTGCAATCAATCCGCTGATTTGTTTTCCTGCGGAAACCTTCGGCTGTGTAAGTATTCCTATCACTTAGGCTGTTACTCTAGAAGCGCCTGTACGTTTTCTGGATCCATTTCGGGTAGACCGGAAACAACCTCGCCGCCGAAATATTATGTATTCAAGGGACGATCACTGTTGTATGTGACGTGAGAACGGACGCAACAATCCCCAGCTTCGACATGGGTCCAAACATTCCCAGCGCAGAAGAAGAGACCTTGGGAGAACTTTTACTGCCTTGACTGAAGGCGATTCACAGAGCACAACACTGTATATGTATATTCTGGATGACTCTAAAAAACGAGGAATTCGCTAGCCAATAGAGAAGAACCGCGGTCTCTAAAAATACCCAAAATGATAGAAGAAAAAGCCAAAAATTAGAATTAAGCTCCTTGAACATCAACTTGCCGATAATTCAACAATTAAAGATATTTTGGGGATAATGACGTCCCAACACCTAACAAGCAGACTCTCCGTTTAAAAGCCTAAAAGTTTTCTGAGCCGCGAATTAAGCGAACACCAAAACCTTCAAAAGCGACCTCTTCGACAGTGGTCATAACTGTTTGAAGATAACCGCTAAGTTTGATGCTGGAAACTTGACACTTGGTGTATCCGAGCCCTCACACTCTAACCAGTGACTCAGAACGGTCACTGTCCCTCCATACAGAATTTGCATCTCTTCAGGACCGCAGCATAATTCGGCTCGACGGTCCGCTAGGCGTCAACTTGGATGAAGCTTGTGCATAGGGCGGCGTGGTTGGACCAACATGCTTAAAGAATAGGAAAGACTGGTACAGCGGGGATCGCCACATTAGATGTGTCAGATAATCAGCGCAACAGGCCCCAGAACACCATCTGTTAGTGAGCTAATCAAAGTTAGTATGGAAAATCTGATGTCTGATGAAGGCCAGCGTCTAGAATATTTTCAACAACAATTTAGTTGGCCATCAGCTTCTTTACCTATGTCCTTCATTCGACGCACTCCCCTCGAGCCGTGTGTTAGTTTAGGTCCTGCATCAGTCGATGAGGTACTAATATGCCTTCCCGCCTTGAAGCGTCATCAGACTGCCGGGCTAAGTGAACTTCCACCAGCAGCACTTAAGGGTGGTGGTGCCTCTTTGCATTTTGTTTTAACTAGATTTCTTGAACATATTTGGGAACAAAAACGCATTCCAGATAACTGAACCGGATAGTCATCATACCTATATTCAAAAAAGGTACACGAATCGATTGTCCCAACAGTAGAGGTATAAACCTGATGCCTGTCATAACGCTGTTACCGCTTTTACTAATATTGAGACGCCTAACTCCGCCACGTAAGATACAAACCCAAGGGTAGCAATCAAGGTTTCGCCCGAGTGTGTATGTGGGGGCATTAATCATATCTTCACTTTACGTTGGGTGCATGAGCAATAGCATACATACCGCCTGCCAGCGAATGCGGTTTTTTTCGAATTCAGCAGAGTCTTTGACTCCGTAGATGGGTCATCTCTTGTACATATATTTGGCCAAAGAGTAATGCCCCTGAAATTTCTAAATATATTTTCTATGCTCCTTCCTGACCCTTTTAGTCACTTGGAGTTCACAACGAACTGTCCAGAAGTTTTCTTACACACCAGCTGTCACACCAACGCCAGCCTTGATAAGCAGCTTGTGGGGGCCAGTTTCATCCATGCTAAGTAATTCTTACTCGGCTGCTTCTATTCCATTTTTTACCTGCTAGTGGTTTGAGTCTGAAAGGATAGTCTTATTTCTGTCCGTTTTCACATTGCTTTAGCCGTTTTCCTCTCTTTTCCCAACCAGACTCATTTTCTCCATCCTTGGTTTGGGACCTTCTGCCGAAAGTCATTCCGAAGTGGCGCAAAGCATTGACGATTTTCTCTGGGTTAAGCTTTCTCAAGTTGCTGCACAACTCACTGACTCGTCATCAAGTGTGGCAACTTGGAACTCTTTTGACGATCCGCTAACTCTCGGTCAACTCCAGACACTGTTGTATGAGACTTACGGTGAGTCACTTGTATAGGTGATCTGTTTTTTTGACATTCTATGCCATACCTGTCATGTCAGACAGATATCCACCTTTGGGGGGTCTGAAAGAGCTATTCTTGGTTCACGCTGTCCGTTCAGAAACGCTTCCGTCATAGTCCCCTAAAAATTCAACTGAAACGTCACTGTTTCTTAGGATATGCAAGAATTTCTTTTCGCCAAAAGGGGTCTCCTGGGTCATTTTCAGTTATTAAAGCTGCAGACTGTGCTTGTTTTCAACTCAGTTTCGCAATATTTTTAATACTTCTGCATCATGTCATCAGATGGGAGCTATATTTTACTCTGACTGCCTGCTACTACGTGAATTTCGCCATGGATTCGTGAATTGTGCACTATATTAGTAAAAATCCTGCCTAAGTGTCCTACCGGGTGCCATTTTCGGCGGTCTACAGCTGAGTCTAACCAGATTGTCTTGGTCTCCATCTGGGCGTCTGCATATGCACAAACGATCTGTGAGAGCCGTGTTGTTTCGTCAACCTCCTTAACCTGGTGACACTCGAACCCGAACATCTGGTCACGATAGACACCCGAATAACACGAAGGTATCCAAACGGTGGCAAGGTTCATTTGTTTATTTCTGATTCAGGTCGCCTTGTTCAGTCACTGGTTCATCAGATAAGGCTAACTTTTTTACTCTCACTGTTGACGTCAATCTCATGAACTCTGGATACGGTCACGATCTTTTGTTGAATCTTCAGCTCGATACTTGAGCTGGACATAACTTCGGTTGGCTGGATCACAAGGTGTGCGGCAGAGCTAGTTCTCCATTTACTTTTCTCGTGATCTTCTGAACTCTGACACAGCGAGTACGATACGATGAGTGTAAGGTTGGAGTAAATGAATGATTTTGAATTACCTGATTATATTTTGTTTTCGAAACAGGCCGTCCACTCTGTACGTGCAAATAACGTGTTATCGGTTGTTTGCGCGCATTTTCAGTGTGCCAACAACTGTACGGCTGAGTTAATACTTTTTTCTCCCTTGAATGTACCGTTTTGGACTACTCTTCCTCATCCTTTGGTATTCATATTTTGCTGCATGTTGTCATGACAGTTGTCCGAGTCTGGTCACGGCATTTTTACAAAAAAAGATAACGATATACTCTAAACACTGTCCATAATCCCCATGTCGTCATCCCTCAGGTGAAGTCCATTTTGATGCCTGGTCCCAGCCCCTTGTCTACTTCAAGCTCTTATGTCTGACCCAGCAGTTCGAAGTTGCAATAGCCTTTCTGGCTCGATTCGAAGCTCTCCGTAGTCATGCCGTCCACATTGCGCTCGGTTTGCACACACAGCACCTTTTGCTTTTAGCCGACTCGCTACAATCACCACTCGGTAAGTTTCGGTATTATACTTCCGTGTTCCCTTAGCCCGTTAGATAACTAATTGCTCGAGGCGATTCATTTAGAACACACATCCCGTGCGCCTCTTGGTTCTTATTTTTGGGGCTTGGTCCAAAACGAATCGACCCCTGTGACAAAATGCTGTGTAAATTTGATTTACCGCGGATGGCTCGTGTTGGGATGAGCTAACTCCGTGGATGCCATGGTTTATAGCTCTCCACGCTCGGCGGTCAATGGCAAGGTCTGCATATATTCCCGGCGATGAACGCTGATTACTATGCGAGACCCCAAAACGATTGACAAACATGCTTTTCAATTCCACTTTGCCGTACTTTGTACCTCTATTACTTTTGTGAATTTGTGTCAAAATCGTGCTCCTCCTTCTGGCACAAGCTCCGCTCTGATATCCAGCTCTCGTAAAATATTGGCTTTTCGGAACTTCTTCCCATGGTCTTACAAGTGCTTAAGTAACGCACACGGTACCTGGACCGTCAAACGACTATGCCTGATAGTAGTATGAAGAGACTGGAATTTTCGGAAAATTTCATCCTGCAATTGGAGTCTGTTTATCCCGAAAAGCGGAGGAGCACTGTACAGCTATTTCACACTTTTTTGCAAGTCATCTTACGAACCCCTGTGGAGATTATAACTGTACATCCGCACGGTGTCTCTGGGTTTTTGAGGATAGAATTACGTCACCTGCAGGATGAAATTTCGACTGAAAATTGCAAATTCTGCCCGCGCTCCCATCCAACCATAAGTAACCTGCTCAGAAAATAGAGCATCTCAGAAGCTGGATGAGCCTTCCATCTGAGAAGTCGTCACTCCAGCTGCCAGTCAACGACTGAGCACCTGATTTGAATTGCATGATTAGAGGACGACTAGCGCTGTATCCTGTCCAAGTATGAGTGAATTCCACTACTGATCAGCCACTTGTGGCCTAACATTATAGTGTTTGACCATTAACCCAGATGTTGCGAGTTCGGGCCTGCCAAGAGATCCGTAAAATGCACACTCCCGATGATTCCCAACAAAGATGAAACAGCTGTACCGTACTCGGCTTTTCACTTTCGAGTTAAAGTCTGTGGTTGACTAATCTCATTTTCGGTCAGAGTCGTATCCATTCACCTTCGCAGATTGTGTGTGTGACTAAAGACGGAACCCACCGGCTATCCATTCAAGGTCAGTCTCATTTTTATGTGTGCTCATTTTAACCATTCCCTTCCATAATACTCTACATATGCAGTCAGCAGAAACGATTCGGACCCGATCGCCTTTCGTCGTCTCAATCTTGCTCGCGTCATCATGTTGTATACCAGAAAGTTTGAAATCGAAAGTCCACAGGAAGCGCTGATGTATTATCATTTTCTTGTGGACATCCCCTCCGAGACAGTCGAGAACATTGATGATTCGCAACGCGAACGATTTTCCACAAGCACCGCCGGGAAGACAGTTCCTCAAAGCCTTTTCGTCACTTGCGTCACAGAGCTTACGCTGGCAACGAAACAAGTAAGCTGGTGCAATTGAATTTCTTACAGTTTTTGTTGGGTTTAACCATTATCAAGCCGAAATGATCGTTGATGACCGAAACAAACTTATTTTGTTATCCTTCACACCTAGTTATGTGTTTGGATACTGAACTTCTCTTTAGACTTAATTCATTTTTCGTACCTATTCAACCCTCTTCAGCGAAACGATTCCGGAACGTAGAATGACAAGTTCTCCATTCTGTTTTGATTCTATGTGAGATTTCAAATTGGTCGGTGTCAGTCATTTATCAGTAAATTACATATTTGTCCCTTGTTATATTAGCCGCAGCACACATTTGGACAGGTGTAGCCAAATGCATTCAGATTGTTATACATACATGTAGTGCTGTGTGCTGTTTCCCAACTTAGTAAGAATGGACTTCTGCGCACGTTGATAAGCAGTCATTTAACATTTACCATGTACATAACATTGTTCTAAAAATTTCAGTTAACTACTCTACTGTCGTCTGTAAGCAGCAAAACAAACGTGCTGGACTATTTTTACCATTGAATTGGGCACACAGCATGCGAAATGGCAGTCCTCTGGTACATTCAGTACTTTCCCTTCTTTCCTAGTTTGACGAATTGTTGGGCTTTGTGACTGGGTCGGGTGTTCGTAAAGTAAGTCACCTTTTTTTATTCCACATGTTTGGCTTCATTGATAATTTTCCCAACCCTTGTTTTTATCATGAGCTCTTCCTTTCCGCTTAAACAGAAGCCCGTTGGTTGTTGGGAATTTGTGTCCTACCTTTGACGCTTCTCCACTTTTTCTTCAGCCAGGTGCGATTGATCGCTACTGTCAGACTCCAAGTGCTCGACAGGATGTCATTACAGTTGTGGCTAGTGCTCTGGAAACTCGAGGTCAGCTGATCGACGCCATATCATTGTACCAGTTAGCGGCCAGCAACGGTAGCGCGCAGACCCACTACTATCGAAAGGCCATTTCGCTGACAAACTATTTGCTTGCTGGCCTGGTGTCTACCGATGATGGTCCAGCTTCATCGTCTGTGACGGGTCCTAGAACCACGGCTGGGCATCCGGATCGAGGTTTGGTAATACGAATTGCGACGAAAGTAAGTGTTTCCTCTGTCCAGAAGTTTAAGACAACCGAACCTCTTAGTGTGTGTAAGGTACGATCATAAAGCTAATTCATCGTAACCTCTTTTTTCTCGCCTTATTTTACGAAAGCGGTTTCCACAACTATGTTTTCCAACCAATTTCCGGTTGTGAAGAGCATTCACGAAGAAAGCTGTTTGCCAAACTGCTTAACAAAAAAAGGAAATACCGAGAGCTTTGCTGAACGTCGATAGTTTGGGGGATGCAGAATGCTTTTGCTACCGGAAATAGCCATGATCGACTGGCCTTAGAAAAGCAACGGTCAGTGAAAAGATAAGTGAAAAAGGCAGCTCATTAATTTACTCGCAAAAACGCCGACTGGGAAGGTGAATCGAACACTTCGAAGAACAGTTTAGCTTGCCTGTGGGATCGGAATGCTCCCGGGTCATTCCCTCACAGATACCGAGTACGCAGACGATATAGCTCTTCTTGGATCTAACGCCATTATAAATCAGACGACATTAAATGATCTCAGTAATTCCGCCCCATGGTTCGACATGCACCTCACACCTGCAAAGTGTAAAGTGCTGTTGCAAGACTGGGGGGCTCGAACCCTAACCTAATGCTTGCGAATGAGCCAATTGAGATATTAGACAAATTCGTCTACCTGGGCAGCGGTATCAGTCCCGCTGGTCTAGCCAAAGACGATATTTCCATCAGAACTGGGAAGGCTAGAGCAGCTTTCGTGAGCCTGAATCATCTGTGGCATAGGCATGACATCCGCTTATCCGTCAAAGGTCGAGTCTACAATGCTGCGGTACGCTCCTTATTATTATACAGGTCAGAAACATGGTCGGTGCGCGCTGATGACGTTAAAAAGCTGTCGGTGTTTGACCATCGATGTCTTCGGAGCATTGCTCAAGTCTGGTTGAAACACCGGAGCAGTAATGCTGAAGTACGTCGAATCGTTTTCGGAAGAGATAACTTGCCCACGATGGATGAACTGACCACACTTCACAGGTTGCGCTGCCTAGGTCACGTGCTTCGTATGCCAGTCGGTCGACTTCCTCGAAGGGCTCTTTTCGCCCAATTACGTGAAGGGTGGAAACGAGCCAGGGTAGGTCAAACAATGACTTGGCAACGAAGTATGAAAGCCATTACCAGCAAACTCAACTGCGCTGGTCGTCGCGGTCTCCTTGAATGGGGACTTCGAGACGGGACGCATCAATGCTTAGAGGCATTGTCAGACGTGGCCCATGCATCCAAGGCGTTGCCTTCAATGTATAGCTCCCCTCCCAATCTTTTCAGTGAAAAGTCCACTGGGAATCTTGTTTTTAAGCATCAATTATATCAGTCACCGCCTTCAATGCGTAGCTACCTACCCCACCTCCCCAAATCATCGATGAACGAAACTGGCATTCATAACCACTGTACGGCAAGTGCGCGGTTTTTATAGCTAATGATGATGATGATGATGATGATGTTTGGTTACTTCCTGGCCTACCAACCTCTTTCGGAAGACACGTTTACTTTGTGCTACTCTTGTTTAAACAGTTCTTAAATTGAATATGAAACCTCAGTACGCATCTGAAGCTAAATGATATGAATCCATTTAAAATTATTTGTCTGTTCGTCTGCATTATATTTGCTTGGGCTCCTGTTCAAGGTTGTGCAAATCCCTGTTTTTTTATACCTCAATTCAAACCCTGGTCCTTTGATCATGTGGACGATATCAATGCCTGGCTCACTGCGGAAGTCACGAGGGGCTCGCTGATGGTAATGATAGACATCAGCTGGTAAATTCGTTCCGAGAAGCTAATCAGTGTTGGACTCAAACGCATATGCACCACATGGGAAAGCATTTACACTAGCTGGATCGATATAGCGCTCGTCTGATAAGCAATAGGCCACTGGTTGATACTTCAACCAAGGGCGCCTGTCTTGTAGTTTGCATTAAGTGTACTTGGGCTCCTCTTTAATATCTTTATCTCTGATTATGGTTGTTCCTTCATTGTGAAGATAACAAATAATAATACCTTTCATCTATTGACCACCTATTGCATCCTATCTGTCGCTACATTTCAGCTTGCACACAAAGTGCGGGAGTCTGATGCAATGTTCGAGGATATGCTGTCTAGTTCAATTCATGAAACGGATGACCGATTCGTTCTAGACTGTCAGATGTCAAGCTCCAAAGCCCTGTTTTACCTGCTCGATCTCGCTACGTTCTTCGATCTAGCTCAAGCTGACCACCAATGTCAGGCAGCGATTGATCACATGGATCAGCTTGGCCTGTTCCCGTCTAATCCACAATTTGCCGAGGTGGAAGCCAAAGTCAATCTTTTTAGTCAGCTCCCAGACTATGTGCGACGTCCGCTTCCCAGGGCATTGCTAGTCCTGATGCGTTGCCTCCTTCGTGTTGTCGACGGATATCGAGGTAGCAAAACGCAGCTGAGGTGAGTTTTAGTGACACCGGCCAAGCTTCATTCAATTTGGCTGTTTTTATCCGGGTCCTGAGAAACGCGCAAGTACTGTCGTACGCACAGAGTATGATTAATCTTAATGGAGCGTTTCGTCCTCCTCCTCATCATCGACAGCATGGCGTCAGTGTTCAACACTGATGCGTCGCTGCCGTACAACCATGATTTATTTGAAATTGTGAACAGAAGAGTAAAAGTGGACGGGGAAAGGATTTAGTGCTAGTTTACTACAATCATTCCGAGGTGCTTACGGTTCCAGACATTCATTCATGCAGTAATGATGGAAACTGACAAGAGGAATGCCACTGACATCGATTGGCAGCCATATTTTACGGTGTCTCCAACCAGGCGCAGTGGGGATCACACGCTCCCCACCCTAGAAGGCGAGTAGCACCGACAGCACCTAAACGTTTCATAATCTCTTTCATATCCCTCTGCCAGGTCAAGGCCGGTAACCCCTCTGCTTCCGCCACTGAATTGGGTACGAAAACAGCACTTTCTTCGGCTAACGATGATTAGGCATACGCAATACATGGCCTAACCAACGCAGCTTCTGGTGCTGGTCACCTTCTTCAATGGAAGCCCCTGTTGCACAACCGAATACCCGTTTTCTAATTGTCTCCTTACATATTCACCGGCACTAACTCGCAAGAGCACCTGAAGACGTCTCAGTTCCGCCGCTCGAACAGGCCAGGTCTCACAGCCATACAACAAAACAGCCCGCACTGTAGCTTGATACACACGTCCCTTGAGTTTCAGGGATACACAACTCTGACGCCATAGGTGTCGCAAATCAGCAAACGCGACCCGTGCTTTGTAGATTCGTGCATTGACCTCGTCTGTCACACTACAATCAGAACTAATACAACTTCCCAGATACGTAAAACGCTCCACAACTTCCAGTGCCTCTCCCTGGATTGTAAGTGGCGTGTTCAGTGACTGCATGTCCAGCAGCATGACCTTACACTTTGTGGGTGCAAAGTGCATACCAAAGGACGGGATGACTTTGGTCAGTTCATCCAAAAAGGCCTGCGCCCTCTCCTTTTCTTCGAAGATGAGAACGATGTCGTCTGCATATTCCAGATCGACAAGGTTTTCGTCACAGGCTATCTGAACACCGGGGTTTTGGAGACCTTCCAGCGTTCGTCTCATTATCTCATCGATCACGAAATTAAATAGGAAAGGAGAGAGTGGGCATCCCTGACGGACACCGCTTTGTGTACGGAAGTTTTTGGAGAGCTCTCCGTATACTCTCACACGTCCGGAAGTCCGAGAATACAAAGAGCTTATTATGTTCACAAACTTCCGGGGCATTCCTTGGTGGGCAAGCGTGTCAAGAAGAACAGGCCGGTCAACCGATTCTAATGCGCCTTGGAAATCCAGGAATACTAGAATCGTGGGTCGCTTATACGTATGCTGTTGTTCTAGCACCTGACGAAGTGTGAAGATTTGGTCGACGCAACCCCTATCAGGCCGGAATCCCGCTTGCTGTTCTCGAGTCAGTGTTTCACGAGCCACCGTAAGGCGACTAAGCACAAGTAACGCCAACAGTCTCGTTACGACCGAGGTCATGCTGATCCCCCCGTGGTTGCCACACTCACTACGAGCCCCTTTTTTGAAAATGGGCACTATCACCGACTCTTCGCAGTTGTCCGGAACAGACTCCTTTTCCCACATGCAAGCGAACAGATCAGACAAGCGCTAACTGAGGACTTCACCCCCATCTTTGAACAATGCGGGTGGGAGGTCATCCGGACCAGAGGCTCGGTGGCGCTCAATGATTATATGCAGTCATAAATCTTCGAGGCCGTAGGCGGTTCCGCGTTCATCGTCCAGGGTTCTACGTCGACTGTGGGCTCCAGATGAGTGGCAACTAGTGGGCACGATAACTGCTGTTCGATGTATTTAGCCCTACGGTCGAGGCATTCTTTACTCATGATGGTCACTCCATTCCGATCCTTGATGGTTTGGCTCACGGATTGTTTCCGGAGACCGGTCGCACGGATCAACTGAAATAATCTTTTGACATTACCGGCTTTCTGGGCCTCTTCCATTTCCTTGGCTTTCCGTGTCCACCAGACTTCACGGTCGACTCGCACGCTCACTTCACTTGGAGTCTGATAATTCGTCGGGCCAAGTTATGTTCGGGATCGGCGGGGATATTTCTTCCAGATTTAAGGAGTGCCACCGTTCGGTCTGATATCCAGTGCTTGAGTGGGCCTGTTAGCGCCGTGCCACAGACAAAACTCCCGGCACTGTGCAAAGAGGTGGCGATTTCTTCCCAGTATGCATTCACATCTGATGGTGGAGCAGTTGGAAGAGACTCTAGATGACGATTGTGGGAAAGTCGTCTAACATCTGGATCTGTCAGTCTGTGAGTTGCCAAGCGATTTTTGCGCACCTTACGCGGCCTTGGAAAACGAAGGGAGAAGCGACTCCGGACGAGCGCGTGGTCAGAACCCACAAATGTGTTCCAAAACGAGCGGAGGTCAGTTATTGATCCGCGCCATCGATAACTGATAGCAATGTGATCGATTTGAGTTTGTGGCCGGCACACCGTTGGAGGACACCATATGGACAGATGACTTCGGCTATTTCGGAAGTTAGTATTGCATAAAAACAGCCTGCGATCGGCACACAACTGAAGCAATCGTTTACCATTGTCTATGCCTACTGAGTCCAGTCCATGTCGACCACCCAGTTGAGTCTGAGATGTGCTAAGCCTGCCCACTTGTGCTTTCAGATCTCCGGCAACCACGTTGATATCTGATCTTATAGCTCGCCGCAACAGGGCATTCAGGGCGTCATAAAACTTGTCTTTGGTGGTGTCAGAGCTACAGTCAGTTGGGGCGTAAGCAGACACAACAAACAGACATCGATCAACTTCCTCCTTGTGAGACTCCTTCACAAACGTTGCCAGATAAACCACGCAGAGGCAGCTATCAACGAGTATCCAATCAAGCAAGGATCCTTCCGCCCAATGACTTAGGACGGTAGCAACACCTGCACATCCGGCCACAGTGGCCTCTGGATAGACGGAGTTGCGCAGCCGGAAGCGAGTGGAGAGCGATGGGGAGGTTAGCTCAACCTCTGTGCTTGCATTTTGAATTCTTGTTTCTGATACACAGCACACACCAATGCCAAGCGAGTACTGTTTAGAACTGCTGAAGTGAATGTTGTAGCATCAATCACTTTTATTAAGTGGAGCATTTTTTGCGCAACGAAGCCTTTTGGCAGTTTTGGCCCTCGGTTTATTTGACCCTGTCTCCTGCGGTTTACAGCTTTGTTACTGGCATTTTCCAGATTCCGCCGGTCAGAGCTTATAGCGCACTATTTTTTTTAGTTGGCATTATGTTTTGGGATTCAGTGCCCTTTCCGTTTTTCCTTTTACTGGTCACCTTGCCGGCCGTTCTCTCTGTAGGGGTGTTTACAACCTAGGTACTCTTAATTATTATCGTGATAATGCTTCCTTTACCATAAAAGACTTGCTCGTAGAAGTTCATGAGAGGGATCATCCATAGCTGCGCTTATCAAATGGCATGGTTCCGTTTATTTAAAAGAATGATCGATAATATCATAGATTCACTAATGTTCGTGATTTTGTCAATACGGTAGAAGTGTGTTGGGCTCACAGCGATGCTTCCATGGTCTATTTTGATTAGTTGTAGGTGGTTGCGGGATTTGTGAAATTTGCGTCCACGTCACTCATCCTAATAGACCTGTCGTTCGGGCGTCATTATTCTGGTGATGGCGCACCATAGAGAGGACTCGATTTCCGCTCTTAATACAGCTCAGTAGCAGTATAACTCATTGGCTTTGTCGGGATTCGAACCCTGGACAACTGACCTGCCACGAGAGCATGTTACCACTACTTCCGCGCTGTGGACGCACCTGGACGGGCAAACATGTTCACAATTGAGCGATGTGATTGGTTTTGCCCAACGCCTTGAACGACGACCCGTTAGCTGTCCTGGTTGTGCTTGCATGTTATGGCTTTCCAGTCAAACACGGACGCTTGAAACCTGCTGGACATTTTTTATTAGTTATAGGTGGTTCATCAAATTCAAGGTAAATGGCGACTTAGTGAAGCACCTGCCGTTGCAGACCTGTGGTCTGAAGATCCTAGATTGAAAGTTGAAGGAGAGGGTGACTGGCTTTCACTTCCTAACGCTCTTTAGAGGTTAACCACATGGAGTAATCGATGGAAATTTTCCTGTTTTCTTGTAAGCGTTACGTCACCAGAGAAGGGAAGTATACCACTGTCATTCGAATATACCCTCTGGTTTCGAGATTTGCTTCCCCCGTATTGTCAGATTCTACTCACCCACCTTGGATACACTCCAAAGAACGTTTCATTCAGCTTCCAATGGACAGCAGTTGTCCTCTTGCTGTAATTGAAACTGTTCAGCCACGAGATCGCAAAGCTCAGGACTATCTAACTATATGCTTACTGTACTTGAACAGCTGTGGATGTTTAAGAGTATTCACACTGAATTCAGCTCGGATGTAGTCAAGTAGCTTGAGTTTTTATGTGTTAACACGTCAAAAATGGCAGATGTTCTCTTGTGGACGTTCCTTTGCTTATTTCGCCCCTGAGGTGACCGGAGCCTTGGGCAATTAATTCCGCTTAAAATCTTTTTGTTCGTCCCAAATTACTGCGCCAATCAACTTTGAATGTGCTCACTGAGTCTTACAGGATGGACGTACGGTTTTTCCAACGAGGCCCAATCACGGGCCTTTATCCACTCACATTTGCCGAAGAGAGTTCTGTTTTCCATGCCCAACTCATTGTGGCGGAAGCAAAGAGGTGGCCAACCCTTGACCTGACAGAGGGGTATGAAGGAGATTACGAAACGTTTGGGAGTTCTCGGCGCTACGCGTCATCCAGAATGGGGACCGCATGATCCCTACTGCGCCTGGTTGGAGACGCTGCAAGATGTGGCTGTCAACCGATGTCATTGGCATTCTTGTTGTCAGTTTATATCCAGATTGCCTGAATGAGTGTCTGGAGGTGTAGGCGCCTCGGAATGGTTGTAGTAGGGTCCACCTTTATTCTTTTCCTCCCAATAAGGCTTTGAAATAAATAATGCTTGTATGGCAGCGATGCATCGGTGTTGAACACTGATGTCCTGCTGTCGATTATGATGATGATGATCCACTCACATCTATTCTTGCCACGTGACGACTACATGTTTGGTCTGAAAAAACATTGTCATTGAAAATTGGCTGATTGGTGATCGTAGCTAGTGGGTGATGCGAGCGAGCTCTTACAGCTTTTTTACCGGATACTCACCCAGTTCCTCTGTGCAACGCAATTAGGAATCAGCTGACTGCGGTTCTTTTTCTTTTTTCTTCTCAGTTCTTCAATGCAAGTCGTTGATGATTCGGTTGCACAGCTTACTTTATCCAACGTCCGTAACCGAGCCAAGGCCCTCGTCGCCTATGTGGGGCGAATACCATACAAGCTGCCTGGCGATGTCTATACTCGTATCACACAAATGCACATGGAATTAATGTGAGCTGCAAAGCATTTCCATCAACCGCTTTTGGAAATTCGCTTCATTTTGAACTGTTTTTTAATGATGAAACGGATAGAAATATACGTATGTGCCTCTTTCTATGCTATTTTCGTCGATTCCGGCCAGTCATGTAGTTGGTTGTTATCGATCTGTATATACAATACCCCTTCCGATGAGAGACCATCGCACGGCCTTTCGCCATTTTGGGTGGATGAATGTGCTCTCTATTCGTCAAGGGGCATCCTACTGTTTTTTGCCGTTGACTATCCGCGTGGCTAACTACCAACCCAGGTTCTGAGTTCCAGTCATAGAGCAAAGTCCGTCACGAAGAGACTGGACCTTACCGTGGTGTGACGGTTTGCGCACCTCAGCGACCCATTGAGCTATACTGGGGGGTGTCCCCGCTACACTCACAGGGTTTCTCATACCAGGTTGGTCAAT